>RDPX01000056.1:1657003-1675170 GCA_003991215.1 Morbakka virulenta
ATAACAACAATAACAACAACAATAACAATAACATAACAACAATATTAATAACAACAACAATAACAATAACAATAACAACAATAACAACAATAACAACAATAACAATAACAATAACAACAACAACAATGAAAATAATAATAAATTACAAAATCTAAGCGAAATAAATAAAAAGTTGTATGATATTGGAGAAAGATTTCCAGAGGCAAAATTAAAGAGAATTACCCTGTTACAGTGAGATCAGCAGAAATGGCTGCATTAAATTTAAGAGTAACTTCATTGTCGCTCGGTTTGGATTCCTTGCTTCCACTACACAAAGGAAGAAAACAAATAGTTTAAATTATTAACTGAAACAAAACGAAAGAAAATGCTAAGTTGAATTGGGCTTACCGGTAATTTAAATTGATGTGAAAAATATGCTGAGGCAAATTAACAGTAATCTCCATTGAAACAATAAAATTGTGTTCATTAAAAATATATGTACCAAAACTATGATGTCTTTGTAAAAACTGAAACGGTTTCGGGGCCTTGAAAAGATTCGAGGCTGCAAAAATTGTATTCATTGTTAAACTGATAACCATATATTCTTATTCAACGCATGAGGCCTTGTCGTTTGACCGACGGGTTACCATGCATGGGGCTGTAACTTCAATGTGTATACTTATGGATTTAACGTCATTATTCCCCAGTAAGTGGGACTTAGACGGTGCCCTTCACAGGGACTTAGAATTGGCAGTGAGGAATTTCTTGGCTGCATGCCCTTCATGACGCCAACCAATGGTGTCTTTTTTGTGAATTTCCAAAGTAGCCCACTCGGGGAATCGAATCCGGAATTCTTGATGACAGTGTAGTTGCACAAACCATTAAGCCGCGGCTCCTTTTCAAAGTGTGTACATTAATATTGTTAATTATTATTTTTTAATGGTAACTAAATGTCGCTGGTAATGTGTTCTCAGGATCTGGCATCAACAAGGTTTCCCAAATCTCGAGAACCTTTCTCAGAATCCTGACGAAATGCAATACCACAGTTTTCTGCAAATCAGAAATCCGTGTCTCTTTTCTGATGTCCTCCAATCTTATCTTTAGTTTCCTTGCGTGTTGCCCCAAAGTGCTTCTATGAAGTTTGGAATGACTGTCACCTTCATTGCCCAGAACCTTTTTTTTTCCCTCTCGTGCAAGCTCTTGATATTTCTCAGTCTTTTATACCTTCTTGGAGTTTACTGTCGTATCCTACGGAATTGCAAAGTCTATGATTTTAATGGACTTCGTTTCTTTGTCTATCACAATCATATCAGGACGTCTAGCCTAAATAACATGATCAGTCTGAAAGTTTAAATCTCACAATATTTTACATACCTCGTGCTCTTGCACTAGTTTTGATGGTAGTTCATATCATTTTGGCTTTACCTCGACCCTATTTTTACAACACTTTTCAATGAATTCACTTTCATACCCCATAATATCGTCGTTTGTACTCTTTTTGAGCCAACGTCCGTCTCATCCACCTGATCACACATTCTGCATTTACTTTCTTCTTGTGCTTTGTCGATCTTTGTCTTAACGATACTGGTGCCTATTGCTTGTTTCCCTGTTGTCATTATCATTAACTCACACATTTATAAGCCAGTTTTATTTATCCTTGCCTACTTCATTTTGTCTGTCTGTCTTAAAAACTGTCCATGTAGGGTCTTTTCATTCAACGCCTGATGTCTTTCATCACACACACACACACATACACACACACATACAAGCACACACATACACGCGCACACACACACGCACGCACACACACGCACGCACACACACGCACACACACACACTCTGTACACATTACGTTTTGCGTGTAGTCAGTTGTTCATTGTCCATTCTCAATTTCTATCTAACATGTATTTCTTCCTTCGTCCAGCTTAAAAATGCTGTAAATTACTCAGCAAAGGTTATATTTTTGCCATTTAGTTACTTGCAGACCACACTTTCGAATCCCAAATCCCATCGCCATATCTGTGCTAAATGCATGGACAGTCTGCACAAATGAATCAATCTTTACTTCACTCTTACCGTACAATTTAAGGTACTCCATGAAGAGCAAGTGATTTACACTAAATTCTTTCTTTCTCCTGCCTTCGCTTTCCTTAGAACCCACGACACTGGGATCATACTTAACACACAAAGAGTAATGGCGATAATCTATCCCCTTGAAAGATACTTCTGTTGACTGTTACATGCCCAAGATTTCCTCTATTCGACGTTAATGATAGTTTGCACTGGCTCATACTTTTCTCTAAAATATTTCTCACATTCTCTGCAATACCAAATATTTCCATGCACTCGATTATCCAGCTATATATCCAGCGAATCATAAGCTTTCTTATAATCCACCCACGCCAAGGCTAAATATGTCTTTTCCTGCAATCTTTTAAAACCGTTTTGTCATCAACAGTTGGCGTTTTTCCCTCTACTCCTACGTCCACAAACTTTTTGTTTTTCCGGCAACAGATCTTCCTCCTTAAGGTACTTATACATTTCTTCAGCTACCACTCAAGTCAATAATTTCCACATTAGCAGTAAACAAGTTATTGGGCAATAATTGTCTACTGCATCACCCTTTGCTGGATCTTTTTGACATAAAACTGTACGACCACAAGTCATCCACCCAGGCAAATCACAAACTCCCGTAACAATCTCATTCAATTGCTCAACTATTCTTTCATGAAGGTTGGTAAGACGTTTAATCCAGACTCCCTGGACATTATCTGTCCCTGGAGCTTTCCAATTTGGCATTTTTCTTAACTGCTTGTTGACTTTGTCAACAGTTATAGTCAATTCGTCTTGCAGTTGATGTTCTTCATTCATATCTTGCTCTATATCATTTAGCCAATGGGCTTCCTTGTTGTGTTGTTTTTAAATGCTCCAAATATCACCCCAAAACTTTCTGCTTACCTCAGAATCTGGTACGTCTGTTGACCTGGAACCGCCCCTATTCAACTCTGTGTATATCTTTTTCTGATTAACATTAAAGACCCTATTCTGTCTGAATTGTGTTATTCTTTGCAAACTAACTCGACCAAACCCCTATCTCTCCACTTTCTAAACATTCTTTGCCTATGACGCCTTTTTCCCACTTTCATCAAATGGTTTACTTCTATAAAAGCATTTCATGACTACCTTGTTTATCTCTTTACTCTAATTCATTCTAGCGGTGGCAGGATAACGACCGGGTCCCCGCTGCTGTGCCAGTGAACACCTGCTGGGCGAGGGACCTTCACTTACAGTTCCGGTACCATTAACGCCGTTATTTTCTATTAATCTGATTTTGCATTTTAACACTCGTTAGAGGATTAGTGGATTTCGGGTTGCACAACCACCAGTGTTTTTATCGAGACACCAACTCGAGGATTGCTAACGACCAAGGCTTAAGATCCAATCCTGACCATGAGACACAGGTACATCCCGTCAGACATCAATCTGAAATTTACAACTGCGGTTGGTTAATTTTTCTGAGTTTTCCTTCTCATTGGACAGTTACCTACCTAATAATGGATTTAAGGGTTATTTTTCTTTAGCCTTTCGAAATGTCTGAGTTAAAAGTATCATCCTTATGACAAAAAGTAGGGGATGCAAGGTGTTCCCTTGGCGAATTCCTCTTTTAATGTTTACATTGCCGAGAAACTCAATAAAGTTAGTTAAATTAACATTCCAGTTCTTCAAAGATTTCTCTAGAAACTCAATAATGTTATCCGCAGCCTTTACCATTTTTAATGCTTCTAATATCCATGAGTGTGGAATCATATCGTGAGCTTTCTTGAAGTCTATCAAGGCCATTCTTAAATTGTTATGTCTCTTTTTTGCAATCACGCATTATCACTAAGCAATTGGTCTTTTGTCCCCCTGCTTTTTCGCCTTCATCCTTTTTTCTCTGTGGATAATTTATTAATCACCTCTAGAAAATAGCACAAAGAATTCGTAACTATCCCTGTGAGGAGTTTCCAAAGTAATGGTAAACACGTACTATGCCTTTCACACGGTCTTCTTTCTGGCACAAGACAATCTTTCCAGTGGTCATCCATTCCGTTATTTCATTTCCGTTAATTATCAGATCATTCATTTTCTTTGCTAATCTCTCGTAAAGTACTGTAAATTTCTTGGACCCCATCTGGGCCAGGTTGGCATCTTTTTCCATTGTTTAGTAATCATTTCAGCTGTGATTTGAAAGTCATTTTATTTCACTTCATTTCTCCCTTCTTCCTTTAATTCTTTAAGTCATTCTGGATTTTCATTGTGTGCAACTTCTTTGTCCCACATCTCGCACCAGAGTCCCTTCCATTCACCAGCGTCAGGTTTTTCATTACTAAATTTTTTGCCATTAAGCTCTGAATACACTTTCTTTTGGTCACTTTGAAACAAGTTGTTTGTTCTAAATTGTTCAATCCTCTGCTCGCATTGTTTCAATTTTAGAGACTTGACTTAGAGGCCTTGTTTTAGCTCCTCTATAACAGCACCCAATCCTTTCTTCTTTACACTATATTTTCTTTATAGTTCCTTTAATTTTCTTGTCCTTTTCAATTCATTTCTCCTAGCACTATCAAGAGTACTAATGTCTCTTCATATTTCATTGATCCAGTATGGGAGCTTCCGTTTCCACAACCATTTTTTCTTAGCAGTTCGTTTTCTAAAAGGCTCCAGTCAAAACTCTCGGCCATAGAGAAATAAGCAAGCTTTAATTAAATTATTGGTCTCATCTTCTTCTTACATATCATTTTAATTCTCAGCAGTTATCACATCGTCCACTTCAACCCGTTCTCGTTCGTCTCCATTCTCAATAACTTCCTCGTTTTCAATCACCCCTTCTATCAATCCAACGTCTTCTGTTTCAATTCCATCTCTTAAAACCCTTCGTTTAATCTCCTCTATTCCAAGATCTGAAAGCCAGCCATTTAGTAGAATCATTCTTGCTTGATCATACAATCTTTGTTCGATTACGTAAACTTCTTGGCTTTCCTTCCATATGTTATGCATACGCTTTCTATATCCTTAACAGGACTTCTCTGCTCATCCATTGATCTACGCAAAAATAATACTTCATAACAACAATGTTTAACTCTTTATTCCATCCCATTTTACCAATCGTAGGGTGTCGACCGGCACCCCGCTGCTTTACCAGGGGAAAATCTGCCGGGCGAGGGACCTCTACACGAAGATCCAGCCCCATTCACGCCATTGTTTTTAACTATTTGGTTTGACATTCCTCTCAAAAGAGGTTGTGTTTTAAGGTGTACACCATCACTGGAGGGGTTGCCAGCCAAAGCTAACGAGTAGTAGTAGTGGTAGCAGTGCTGGTGGTGGTGGTAGTAGTAGTAGTAGTAGTAGTACACGTAGTAGTAGTACATGTAGTAGTAGCAACACTCAGTAGTAACATCACTTCTACATCTGTTGTATATATTTCCATTCCTTAGCTAAAGATGAAATATTATTTATATAAAATATATATTTTCACGACAAATGCTCAAACATACGTCTCATGTCCTAAGTAATAATTAACATTCGCAGTGGATAGTCTTGGGGTCACTTTAACCAAAACCTACATAAATTTGACTACAAATCGCATTATATGGTAAGAATTAAAATTAACTGTGTACAAATATAGGAAGTTAAGAGACTACTAGAATTTATCAGGGTAACGGAAACGCCACCAATATGAATTAACTGCAACTACAACTAGCGACACGGACAAAAAGCTCTATAAATAAACAATGACAACAACGCGTTTTCGTGAAAAATACTATTTTTCCTTACGTATCCGTTTTAACGACAAATTTCTGTTCTCGGACTGAGGGACGTGCTGCTGCCGGTGAAAATTTGGCTTTGACTGTCACCTACAAAATAAGTGAACTATTATTGAACCAGTAATAAATGTTTGCGCAAAAACAACAATAAATCTCAGTTATCTATACGTGGGTGTACAACTTGCAATACCTCTTCTAAAAATCCTAAAACCAAACTTGCGTACATGTTGAAAAATTNTAGTAGTAGTAGTAGTAGTAGTAGTAGTAGTAGTAGTAGTAGTACACGTAGTAGTAGTACATGTAGTAGTAGCAACACTCAGTAGTAACATCACTTCTACATCTGTTGTATATATTTCCATTCCTTAGCTAAAGATGAAATATTATTTATATAAAATATATATTTTCACGACAAATGCTCAAACATACGTCTCATGTCCTAAGTAATAATTAACATTCGCAGTGGATAGTCTTGGGGTCACTTTAACCAAAAACCTACATAAATTTGACTACAAATCGCATTATATGGTAAGAATTAAAATTAACTGTGTACAAATATAGGAAGTTAAGAGACTACTAGAATTTATCAGGGTAACGGAAACGCCACCAATATGAATTAACTGCAACTACAACTAGCGACACGGACAAAAAGCTCTATAAATAAACAATGACAACAACGCGTTTTCGTGAAAAATACTATTTTTCCTTACGTATCCGTTTTAACGACAAATTTCTGTTCTCGGACTGAGGGACGTGCTGCTGCCGGTGAAAATTTGGCTTTGACTGTCACCTACAAAATAAGTGAACTATTATTGAACCAGTAATAAATGTTTGCGCAAAAACAACAATAAATCTCAGTTATCTATACGTGGGTGTACAACTTGCAATACCTCTTCTAAAAATCCTAAAACCAAACTTGCGTACATGTTGAAAAATTAAGGCTTTTTACTTTCAGCCTAATAAATAGTTGCGAATACACATTATTTGCGAACACACATTAAAAACAAATTTCGCAAATCGCATATACACGTTCTTAAGTTTAACTTTGAATAGTTCACTACTGACAAGAAATAAAACTTTACCTTCAAAAACCTAAGTGTTTTGAAAACAATGTACCCATATACTTTCCCACAAAAAAAATTCCCTCATGACTTTCAAGTGCTGTCCCATCCATCAATGCATCTGTGTGCATGAAGTACTTTTGTACATATTGTCCAATTATATACAGTTCTACTTACAGACGCAAATGCGTGTTAAAGAGAATGTACGTCTGTGGTATAAGCCTCCTTCTGTCAACTTCAGTCTTCTGCAGACGTAATTGTGCACATGATATGATCATGTATTTAATAGTATTGGGGTAAGGAGTGGGGCATTTTCAAAGATATACAATAAACCAAAAGCCTATAGAAACAACAAATTAAACATGATGATCACTGGTCTCTGTGTCATTCATTCATCAAGAGACCGCCGCGTCACTTGCGTTTACCACTTGCTGTCAACAAAGTAAGATGATTCGCTCCTACGCGACTGTGTCGTAGTAAACACAAGGATCGAACCATTATCCTGTGTGTTGGCATTTGGATAAAATATTGAGGTTAATGAAGTTTTCTGGTTTTCTGGTTTTCCTCTAGGGAGTACTTACTCCCTAGAGAAAAACCTCGCAGTGCATCATAGCTTTAGCTATGAGCCGACAATGGGATTGAAACAAATATCAACAAAAACAAATTCAAAAAACTAATAATGAAAGTAAACTGGATAATATGGAAGCTCACAAAAAACCAATCGTTAAAATATCATTGAAATCTATTCAGCAATTCAATATCAAAATACGTTATATGAATAGAGTTTTCAAAAAACGATTTCTGTTTCGATATGAGCTTATGAAAACTGTTTATGGCAAATTTGTAACGGCATGCTGTTACAAGTCTGTATGTTTTTCAAGCCGGGGCCAGTTCTTTCAAATAAGGGTGGCGAAGAACCCCTGGTTAGCACTAAATTTCTTACCACGACCATGTGTCACATATACATTATAAATATTTAAACATCCTCCTTAACCACCCTATTCTATCTGCCTTTTACCTGATTACGCAGTAAATGACATCAACCTCTTTCAAAAAGTTACATTACGGCTCCCGGGCTTTACTATCTGTTAACTTTTGAATATGCCAAGGAGCGCCTCATGTTAGAAAACGTGGAAAACTTTGCTCCATTCTAAGACACTCCATGATAAGTAAAACAATCCTCATCTCAAGACTATATTAACTACTTAAAAGAAGCAAAATATTACAAAAATTTTCCCGATTAAATCAGATATGTATTGAATAACGTAGTATCATCTAAGAAAATGTGGTGCAATGGAGTAAACAAAATAAACTAGAAAACAAAGGAAAACTAATATATCAAAATGAAAAACAAGGGTGCCATGGCATGATGCCATACCTTCTGTCCTTTCGCAAATGGGCTTCCCAATGGAAGTGTGAGCCTCCTTTTCGTATTGTCAATGTCCCAGAAAACACTTGCACTCTACAAGAAGGCACAAATCGAAAAAACATACAATATTGTAACTGATTTATTCTACAATTCATATCAATTTTCAAAAATTTTAAAATAATGTATTTGTAATAATGTACAAAATATTGTACATTATTCCAAATACCTCACAAATCAAAAAATTACATTTCGTTCATTGTGTTAGTTAGATAATTCCTGCTCTGAAATGGTGAAAATGTGTCGTCATTGCTTAGCGTTCAACATTTTCTTCAAAAGAAAAAGTTGAAGACCTGATGAATATCCTACATACGAAAAGATGAATGGTCATCACAATGAACCTGATATGAAAACGGTAAAAGCTCGGAGAAAAAAAGAAGATGAATCACGACGATGATTGGAACGGCCTACATAAAAGGAAAAGGATGATTACCAACCCAATCCACTCCTTCCGAAAAGCGTATAGCTTGGTGAAGGTAAAGAAGAATATGACGCTAAGACAAATGGCTTACATACAGGGAGGATAACTACCACACCAAACTCCCAATTAAAACGGGAAAAACTCAAAAAAGATAACAAAGAAGAACTGTCTTTCGTTCTAAGATTCTTTCAATTTTTCATAAAAAATTTTTTGCACTGCAATTTAGATACGTAACACCTTTGTCTCCCATGGCTTTCCTCTTCTTTGTCATTTACTTAGAAATTAAATCCATATGAAAAAAAGCCATAAGAAATTGGATTCTACAATGATACTCTTCAGGGTCAAGTGATTAGTCAACACAGGATTAACAGAAAGATCTGGTTTAAAAGCGTGTGCGTTGAAACCTCTGTTGTAGGAGAATTGTTATCGAACGTCCTCCTGATTGGGTTCGATAAACTATTTATTGATTGATTAATTGATTGATTGATAAATTGATTGATTTACACATAATTGTTATACAGGAATGTTCATTCAGACCTATAATAATAGTAACTGTTCTTCCTGCAAGTCCTATTCAAAGATTAAAGTTTTAAAGTTTTCAAAACTGTTGAGGTAAAAAACTAGAAACGATCCCAAATCGGAAACAAAGAATGAATTGACAAAAATTTGAGCACAGTTTCATAGGTCAAGTAGAATTCTTACCTGCGATGATTCAACAGAAACAAATTGGAAATCCTTTGGAAAGTCAACGTACAATTTTGTAAGAAAAGAATTCTCTCCGTCGTTTTTAATGTTGGCTGTAATAAGGAGCGTCTTCTGAACTCCATAGACAAACTCCGTCTGACCACTGCAAAAGATTGTAGATGCAAAGAATTAAGCATTTGACTACTGATCATTATTATATGATGGTTGTTAACGTAACAACTATGCTGATTTATGCGATCAGCAATGTGCGGATTGAAAACACTTTGACAAAAATGAACTCAACATCCTCTTATGAGACTTACTTGATTGTTGTGTAATATTTAAACATTTGTTTTGTCTACTCAATCTTCATCATTAATTATTAAAAGTTTTCTGTTACTTCGTACTCTTGATATTTTCAAAGTTTGCATACGTCATTGATATATTACATTGCAAAGGTCGCCCCGTTACGTCTGTGTTATTTTAAGAGCCAAAACTTTATAGCCAAAATTTTACAGCCAAAACTTTACAGCCAAAATTTCACAGCCAAAACTTTACAGCCAAAATTTTACAGCCAAAACTATACAGCCAAAAATTTCACAGCCAAAACTTTACAGCCAAAATTTTACAGCCAAAACTTTACAGCCAAAATTTTACAGCCGAAATTTTACAGCCAAAATTTTACAGCCAAAATTTTACAGCCAAAATTTTACAGCCAAAATTTTACAGCCAAAATTTTACAGCCAAAATTTTACAGCCAAAATTTTACAGCCAAAATTTTACAGCCAAAATTTTACAGCCAAAATTTTACAGCCAAAATTTTACAGCCAAAATTTTACAGCCAAAATTTTACAGCCAAAATTTTACAGCCAAAATTTTACAGCCAAAATTTTACAGCCAAAATTTTACAGCCAAAATTTTACAGCCAAAATTTTACAGCCAAAATTTTACAGCCAAAATTTTACAGCCAAAATTTTACAGCCAAAATTTTACAGCCAAAATTTTACAGCCAAAATTTTACAGCCAAAATTTTACAGCCAAAATTTTACAGCCAAAATTTTACAGCCAAAATTTTACAGCCAAAATTTTACAGCCAAAATTTTACAGCCAAAATTTTACAGCCAAAATTTTACAGCCAAAATTTTACAGCCAAAATTTTACAGCCAAAATTTTACAGCCAAAATTTTACAGCCAAAATTTTACAGCCAAAATTTTACAGCCAAAATTTTACAGCCAAAATTTTACAGCCAAAATTTTACAGCCAAAATTTTACAGCCAAAATTTTACAGCCAAAATTTTACAGCCAAAATTTTACAGCCAAAATTTTACAGCCAAAATTTTACAGCCAAAATTTTACAGCCAAAATTTTACAGCCAAAATTTTACAGCCAAAATTTTACAGCCAAAATTTTACAGCCAAAATTTTACAGCCAAAATTTTACAGCCAAAATTTTACAGCCAAAATTTTACAGCCAAAATTTTACAGCCAAAATTTTACAGCCAAAACTTTACAGCCAAAACTTTACAGCCAAAATTTTGCAGCCAAAACTTTACAGCCAAAACCTTACAGCCAAAACTTTACAGCCAAAATTTTACAGCCAAAATTTTACAGCCAAAATTTTACAGCCAAAATTTTACAGCCAAAATTTTACAGCCAAAATTTTACAGCCAAAATTTTACAGCCAAAATTTTACAGCCAAAATTTTACAGCCAAAATTTTACAGCCAAAATTTTACAGCCAAAATTTTTACAGCCAAATTTTTACAGCCAAAATTTTACAGCCAAAAATTTACAGCCGAAATTTTACAGCCAAAATTTTACAGCCAAAGTTATACAGCCAAAACTTTACAGCCAAAAGTTTACAGCCAAAACTTTACAGCCAAAACCTTACAGCCAAAACTTTACAGCCAAAATTTTACAGCCAAAATAAAAGTAAATGACTTGAAACATATAGAGCAAAACTAAGAAATGGTTTATTTAAGTTAAAATTAATGAATGATTCATGTGAGCCGAAAGAAACGAACACTGTTCACAGTAGTTTGAAAGAAGCCAACAGCCCATTCAAGTAACTTAAAAGCCATGAATGAGGTATAAACCAAAATAAAAGAGCTATATCACTTCAACTGTGGGTCACGAGCATTTGAGTTCGTAACCTGGATGACACATAAGCCTACACAATTCAAAAGAAACAAATGATCTATGAAAGCAAATTGCAAATAAACAATTACTAGCGGGTAAGTTGTGTTAAATATCATTAAGGTACGTTTGAAGATCGCCAAGACGAAATGAATTACTTTTGCCCTCATGTAGATAAAATGAACTGTTTATGAAATAAAAGGTGATAGTACAAAGAGGTCATGCGTAAGAATAGGAAGGAAGGAATAATTCGTGCAAGAATTTAAAAAATACGAATTACTTACACAAGTTAACTCCAAGTAAATGAATTATGCTGGTAGGGCATGTCCAGCTGACAGTGGTATTAAGAGTTCAATAAATTGACTACTACGTTTTCAATTTGAATTGAGTTTTATCAACCGAAAAAAAGCGTATATACACAATACATCCCATCAACAGATGAACAAGTATAATTGCAATGTGCTCAATATTTACTAAAATAGAGCCAATGTAAGTTAAGTTAAAATTATATTTCAATATTTCTGATAAAAAAAGTACATAACTCCAGAGTTTCTTGCTCACGCATTCATCCGATGTATACATGTGTACATATTAAAATATAATTTTAACCTAACTCTTATACAATATATAAAGATAGATTGGTGAAATTGAAAAAAATCTGATCAACACAACAATTTTGTTCAAAAGTGAAAACAAGAAATCTAAAATGTTACATTATTCCAAACCTTACATATGTTTCTCAAAGTAACGACATTATCTACGACGGTGAGGAAGCAAATAAAAGCTGAAGAAATGTGATTTCTTAGAGGAATGTAACAAACATCTTGGGCAGCAAAGAGATATTACAAAAACAAAAAGAAATATATGGGAAGACATCAAGGGAATACAAAAAAAATATGTAGGTAGGTTATCTGATATGGAAAGAGGCATCGGAACAAATTATGACAGGAAGTATTAATGGCAAGGAAGCGCGAGGAAGGCAAAGACAAATAATGTTATCATCCACTGCAGAAGATTATCCAATGAAAACAAATTGAATGCTATATGCTGCAAGAGATGGCAGAAACTGCAAGAGATGGCAGAAACTGCAAGTCAAATGCAAACTACGGAAATGATTGAGTACTTTGTCAGAAAGAAACAAGACAAAAAAACAATGAAATAAAACAAGCTTTATTACAAATTCAATTCCAAAATAATAAAAGGATTGAACTTTGGGTATAATAAATCCAAGAACTCTTTCAACTGTGAGAAAAAGAACCAATGCTTTGAGCAAAAAAATGTGCATGGCCGGAATTCCACTTTACCTTCCCAAACTACTGATATTAGCAAGCACAAACAAAACTGCTGCGATATCGTAACTTTTAACAAACCAGAAAGATACCTTGACTCACTTAATTATGGCCAAGAGCCTTGTTCTGTCATCCCAATTATCAAATACCTGTTATGTTTTTCATAAAAGTTTACACATTTGCATTTCTGATATTCAATTTCGTACAATATCAATATACGTTTTCTATGAAGCTTGCTCTTGTTATGAGAAAATACATATAGTTCTTTTGTCTGAAACAATGCAGCAAAATTAAGGTAATCATTCAGTCAAGTATAGAGATGATTTCGAATAACTAAAGAATCTAGTTTTTCACCCAGCTGGCCAAAGTAAGCCAGGCACACCCAAAAAGCTTTTCTCTCGTAACATGACAAATTCAGTGGTGGCTTCGTCATCATAATTAACATTCGGAGTAGAAGATGTTGAGAATTTTGTAACGAGTCTTTCTCCTGAAGGAAAGGGCATACCATTCCAAATTGCAAAAGATTTGAAGTGCTTAAGCTTAAGCTCAGCGTTCTGCTTTATCGGTTAACAAATACACACAGCCAAACTTAGTGCTCGATGCACTGCTGTTTTAACTAGCAGTATAACGTCGTTAACTTACAGACCATAAAACTGAAGAGCCATTTTGTATTAATGCTTTGATAACTGTCCCTTAAAACTTTAATAGATAAGTCAAAACGTCGCCAAGAAAAAACCCCATACTAACACCATCACACTGTTCATAGAAAAATCTATTGCTAATAAAAACGGCTTCTGTGCTGACATTCCTCGCGAGTCACTTATGTCTTCTTTCACTGAATAATATCTTGACACTTTTATTATCTAAAATCGTTGCATTTTTAAAGGAAGTTCGATTCAAGGAAACAGTTGTAAACAGAAGCTAGACATCGACAGAAACATTCACGTGACCATTTTCGTGAAGATGTGAGTATTTAATGGAATTTCTTGTCTTCTGTTTCATTTCATTCTGTAGATGGATTTGTTACTGTGCAAAATAATAGTATATTTATCCAATTAAATCAACACGCTATCTGATACGTTTTATTTCTGGTTGGAGTTTGGTTGAAGGGGGAGCGGAGTTTGTGCCTCTGATACCCTGATCTTAGCGCCACTGCCAATGAAGAAAAATAATTATATCAATAATAATAATAATAATAATTCAATCTTGACGTAAGTTCATTCCCACTTCCTATTTCTCTTCTATTATTAATATTGTCTTCTTGTAAACCATACAGTTTTTTTGTTGCTATTGTTTGGTTTTTTTGAAGGTTACATACATCCAACTTACAAACATTCCTTGGAAATCCAGTTGAAGACATAAAATCCTTTGTATTGGTATTAGTCATTATTTTGAATCAATATACTTGCCACAAATTCCAATAACACTGAAGAACCGAACCACGATCAGGAATAGTATAATTCGAGTATGTAGAAAACTGGCGTGGTAGAGTTTTTGCCCCCGAGTCCTTGGTTTATAAACTAACATCGGGTTTAAATCTACTTCCATAGAAATCCAAAACATACACTCTCTAAGTCCCATCATTATTAACTGTGCAGATTACATCATCACCACCAACTTCATATATCTCCTACCACATTTCTTTACAGCTGCAAAAAAACGAATTTGCTGTTGGCCATATAATTAAACAGAAACTATTCCATGGAAATTGCAACAACACAAAGCAACAGTAAATTGTCGCCTTCAGCATATGTTTGAATCATTGGATGGTCTACATGCACTGCTATCTTTCCACAGCAAAAGCTAGACTAAAGAGCTTTTGCAATAAAAACAATTTACTCTCAGAGGTCAAGTAGTTAGGTCACTGTCATCATTCTTATTCTCCTTATTCTTATTCTTTCGGCGTTTCCCTTTTCAGGGGTCGCCACAGCGAATTGACTTCTTCCACTTGAGTCAATGACGTGCGTCTTTCTCGGTCAACCCAATTTCTCTCATGTCATCTCCCACACAGTCTTTCCGTCTCCTCCTTGGCCTTCCCTGCTTTGTCTTGCCAGGCAGCTCTATGTTCAGCACCCATTTAGCAATATGATGCTCCTTCCTCCTGTGCACATGTCCATACCACCTTAGCCGTGTCTCTCTCAACTGTCCTGCGATGTCACTGACATCATTCATGGGTCAATAAATCGAAGATCGATGGATCGAAGAATCGATGGATCGACGATTCGATGAATCGATCGATGCATTTATCTATCTATCTATCTATCGATTTACCTTTCTAGCTAGCTAACCAGCTACCAACCAACCAGTCAATTTACCGAAGAAGAATATCTCAATTGGTTTATTAGGAAATAACATTTTTCTTACACCGCACGGGTTTTCGTGCATTCACATTCATCCGGTGTTACAATAACTGAATTGAAATGAAGATTTTCTTAAATTCCCTTATATATTCTATTTTTCACATATATTTCATATGGTCTGACATAGATATGAAGGGTTTAATATTTGTAAACTTACTCTTCGAGTGTATAAGCAGCATTCACAACAAGATCTGTTGTGCAAATGTCATCATCTCCACATCCCTTGAGATAAAAAAGCTTAAGAAGACAAAAAAAGAAAAAATGAAGACTGGTCAAATATTATTAGTGTGATTCTGATATCAAATTAAAATATTCCAAGAAAGAATCTTCTAGTAGTTAAAATAATAGCTTCACAAAGGCCAGATTTGCATTGTTGTTTAACGTTACATTTGTTTAGCGTGGTCTTCGACGTTTCAACCTTTAAACGTTGTGGTGTCTATATTTCATGTCTCATTTCAAAATACCGCAGACTTTTATCTTCATTCAAATTTACTGACAAAAGTACTTAAGCTATCACCACCAAGAGAAATAGAGCCAAGTTATGTATATATATATATATATATATATATAAGCTGTGTTTGCTCCGGCAACATGGCCTGAGAGTTATGTCTCAGAAGCTCTGTGCTGCACTGATGAACCCACAAAGGGCGAAACAGTACTGTCTGCAGATTGAGTATGTATATATATATATATATATAAAATATGAATCGAGCTATACGGCCAAAAGACTAAAACTATACTTTGTTTAAGTGGCTTCCGATCAACTCAAGAGGAAGTATCTTCAAACTGTGGGTCCTTGAGAGAAAGACATNGGTATATATATATATATATATATATATAAGCTGTGTTTGCTCCGGCAACATGGCCTGAGAGTTATGTCTCAGAAGCTCTGTGCTGCACTGATGAACCCACAAAGGGCGAAACAGTACTGTCTGCAGATTGAGTATGTATATATATATATATATATAAAATATGAATCGAGCTATACGGCCAAAAGACTAAAACTATACTTTGTTTAAGTGGCTTCCGATCAACTCAAGAGGAAGTATCTTCAAACTGTGGGTCCTTGAGAGAAAGACATATGTCTTGCATTTTATTGTGCCTTGTGTGCTTTTCGGTCTTTCATGGATGGAATTAGTGTAAGAGCCTTAGAGAAGCCGGGCATTCAGTTTTGTTTCATGATCCACTTAGTCTAAATCATTGTAATCCAGGGCGCTTTTATATAACAAATAGATGCAGTATATATTTGTGTTTATGTATGTTGTATTTGCTTTGCATGTCGCCATGTCGCTTAACGGAAGCCATTGAATAAACTGAAACATATTTACATGCATGGTGAATATTTGAACTTAAAGAAAATTCGAGGGGAATTAACTGAGGATGGTAACTATTCGGGAGGTGCCATACAAAGCTGGTGGCTAACTGTCTGGGAAGATGAACAAGTGTCATTCCGTACATCGAATTCCAACAACGCACTATGCACTTAACATTTTCATTAATATATACGGATTTAAAATAGCCGAGTAAATTGTAACATATAAATACATTCTTCTGGGGACGCATAACTAAGCTAAAGAAAATTATGAAATTAGATTTTTGGCTGTTGTCAACAACCTTCGCGACCAATTCAAAATCAAAGCACGCCATTCTTAATAAATTGAAATGGTAAAGAAACTTTGAACTTACATCTTCAACCACCGACGATCTATTTTAAATGTCCATAGTCTTAATCGGTTTCTAGTGTTTAGTAAGAGGTATCTTGTAGTTAGGGTCTTCTACATAGTCTAAATACTTTATCAAAGGTTCGCTTTCCCTGTAGCTCGTAAAAATTTCAATGACCTTGTTAATAGTTCAAAGACACATTCGAAATGTGCACAAAAATGGAATCGTACAAAATAAAGAAACATATCCAAAAAATCTCCAAATAAAAACGGAACATAATTTATCATATCGCATTATGTCAATGCTGAATCTATTCCTCGACATCGCTGCTTGCATATTATCCAATCTTGTATATCCAAGATTGGAGTACTTTGGATTTAACGGATGAACTTTCAATATGTTTTCAAGTGACCGGTGTACTACATCACAATGGCATTGAGGATTAGCAGTGAAACCCAACCGATGCCATAATAAACGCGTAATAACCAACTAAAGCGCATTTAAAAATAGCACAAATGTGTTTTAATTTTTGTTAGCCAGATACGTAAACGTTTGCAGAAGCTTACACTGCACAACTAATAGGTTGCGAAAAAAACCGACTACAAATAAAGATGCACACAGTTATACTAAAAATTAATTCTGCCCCATTTTCATTTTTCGAATACAATGTTTCCGCTTTGTTTTCAAGCTGTAAATCAGTATTCCATATCAAGGAGTAGGTAGGTATTAGCCTTGATCATGAACTAATTTATTTTTACCTCAAATATAAAAATCTATGGATACCTTTTCTTCTGCTGAAGTACCCATATATTTATCAATGACTGGGCAAAGTCCTCCTGCACAGACTTTTGGTGTTATATAAAAATATTCCATAAAAATAACTACTGGTGCCAGAACGTCGTCCAGATTATGCTAGGTGGAAAAAGAAATTAAAAAGCCTTAATGAATTAAGTACATCTCATAGAAAAATATTGAGGTTTTATAATAAGCACCAGGATGGAGGATGCAATTAATGCACAATAAAAGCTTTAAAAATTCATATCCCCTACTTGCAAGTGTCTGATAACTGAAACTGCACAAATTATAGATCCTGATGATGACATTCCTATGAAACTAAGTATGCCTCTCAGAAAAAATGTAAAATTATTGACCTTAATACACACACCACACAAACCACACACATATACACATACACATACACACAGATACACACACATACACATACACACACATACACATACACAACACCATACCCAACACCACACGTACACCACACCACACCACACGTACACCACCAACAAAAACCACCACACAAACACACACCACACAAAAAACACACAAAAACACAACAA
>RDPX01000056.1:1685768-1699190 GCA_003991215.1 Morbakka virulenta
AGGGGATGATGGGTGGGATGGATGGGATGGATGGGATGGATGGGATGGAGGAGATGGATGAGATGGATGGGATGGATGAGATGGATGGGATGGATGAGATGGATGAGATGGATGAGATGGATGAGATGGATGGGATGGAGGAGATGGATGGATTTATGTATAGTTATGTATGTATAGATGTACGTATGTAAAAAGTCGACACAAAATAATATTAATGAGATGGAGCAATTGTTATCATCCAACACAAGAAAACACTTGAAATGAACGAATTGCTGGAGAAGAAGGAATAGTTGGGGAGGAAGGGAAGTGGGTTGTGATACATGACTTAGCATTTACTTAGCTTTGCCAAGAAGCCAGTTTTTCTACAATTTAACCAATGTTTACCACTATGATATCTGTCAACAATATTTTTACATTTCAAAAAATTCAAATCAAAAAGAAAGATAACGGAGGGATTCTTTCT
Organism: Morbakka virulenta; assembly: GCA_003991215.1. Classification (NCBI taxonomy): domain Eukaryota; kingdom Metazoa; phylum Cnidaria; class Cubozoa; order Carybdeida; family Carukiidae; genus Morbakka; species Morbakka virulenta. Next base: position 1,686,232 of record RDPX01000056.1, read on the forward strand.
TACTGTATGTAATGCACGTGGTCACTCATAAAGCTACCAACAGCAACGTCTAGCGAAAAAAACGAGAGAAAAAAACAGAAACAAATTCAAAACAAAAAATACATTAAAATAAGATAAAATATGATAAACTCTTTCTTCTACGTGAAGACTGTACATCACATTTACAAGATCCAGCAACATTTTCTCTTCTCGTATCAAAAAACAACATGGAGCGGGTCTTATCACAAGGCTTTGTGACTTTATTCTATGTTAGACTAGTCACTTTTTTATTCGTTTCCCAAAATTCCTCATGAAGTCCATTTATCTCATGGCTCCCTCTTCATACTCATTTTCCCTTCAATTTCTTTCATCTTACTCAACTGGCTACATTTCAGTTGCATCTCTTCTTTGAATAAAAATAATGGAAACTAGCGCTGCAACAGATAGCGGGGATTGATTACATTTATGAATAACTTGTATTTGACTTTTTAACTGAATATTATTTTCAAGTAAATCAAATCAACCTCTTTTAAAAGCTATTATTCACAACAACGCTATATGGCCATTGAAGAGCTCCAAAAAGCTGACTGTGGAAAGTAAGTTAGGCGGTAAACATATCTGAAGCTAACTGTTACTAAAAACGTGAAAAAGATCAAGATTTGTCACCATGATAACAAGAAGAAGGAAGTAAGTCCAAAGAGTAGGAGTAAGAGGAAAAAAATTTATACCACAGGTAGTCATTAATGTGATTGGGAACCGCAAAGAGTAGATGAAGCGTCACTGATGGAGGAATCCAGTCTGAAAACTCTTGGGCTTTTTTCTCTCGTTGCTGTAGAGGGTGCAATGCAACAGTTGCTCCCAGGCACCTTGTGACTGATGTATGACCAAAACCGTGAACATGACATGATTAGAATGACCCACTGGCCTAAAGGGATTCAGTAAACACACATCAGGATTAAAGGTCAGAAGGAGATCCAAGGTAGAAGTGTTTTGGCTGTCCTTGTCAAGGCGTTATGTTGGAATTCAAGACGTTGGGATAAGTATGTGCCACAGAAAAGTTGCATAGCTTGCATTCCAGCAGCATCAGTGCCATGGAAATAAAGCGGTCAGTCCCGATGATGAATGAAAGTCCTCACAAACAACGATGCTGCTTACGGAATGCTGGCCAAGTACTCGGTCAGTATAATCAGTGATAAAATGTAGTATAAGCTTGCAAAGACGTATCACGGTAAGGCTGTATATTGTTGAGCCAGGGACTGCCTTTTACATTGTGGATGACATCTCTTGGCTGTGACAAAAAAATATGCGAACAAGCCTGGTGAAGTCAAGACAGCTTGGATAAAACTGTTGATCTAACTCCTTACTTGTGAGTTTGGGCATCACTTGACAAACGTCACTTGGTGTTGATTGCGCTATTGGGTAATTTCATTTTCGACCTAATTCGTACCTTTTTTCTTGTCTTCTTATGATCTTCCTTTTCATGTTTGGTTCATATTGCTAAGAAAAGTCGTTATATGGTATATGTTAATACATTACTTTTTGGGTTGACAAAGCTGGGAAGGTCCTTTCCAACTGACTTTTATAGCTGCTCACATATGATTAACTGGTAAAAAAAACCCGCCTGTCAGTTGTAGATTGTGAGAGTACTATTGTATTAATTTAAGACTTTTGGTTAATATAGAATGAAAACACGCGCAGTCAGTGACGTCATACCCTCAATCGAGCAAAAGTCCTTGTCCCTAAAAATAAATTACTTTATCTATGATTGCAGCCCTTTAAATAAATAGGTAATAAAAACAAGTTAGCAGAGCCAACATGGAGAAATGTGCTTTGAATACGCCCCAAAGGAAAACGTGCGAAGGAAGCAAGACTTTTGTAAGATCTAAGCACCAGTAAACGACAAGATGTTTATGAGACTCAGAGGAATAGGCAATGACGTCATTGTTATTATATTCATCTACTCTGCCACAGTTTTTCATAACAAAATCAAAGTGAAGCTCAAGTCTAAAGGATTTTTATCCTGAAACGGGTTTCCATGGTCAAAGAAACCTAATCAATTTTATGTGACGCTCATTAGTTTACGAAATAATAATAATAATGGAAACTTTTTATTTTTTCATCTGAACATATACAATTACAAACCTCACTAATCAAGGTAGTATGCATTGACTTGCCTATTTAACAAAAATCAAAATGAAATATTTTACTAACAAAATCAATAAAGCGACAATAGTTCAGGGTTGGTCCATGGTTTATTTCTACGACAGAATATGTAGTATGTGGTGCGAATGATTATATTGGATAGTTTGGTTGAAAGAAAGCACTCGTGCTTGTTGTCGATATTCAAAGCGTTGCACATTTTACTGAAAGTAATACAAGATTTACCGAATATACCTAAAGAGCTCATGGAGAGATTTACGAAACTAACTTTCGAAAAGCTGGATTGTAAATCACGAATTAAAGAACGATATTTTTCGTATTTGCGAGAAGAATTTTTATCCAGGTTTGTTTCATAGCCCACGGTCAATTCAAGAATGTATAGCTGTTGTTGTGGAGTAACTAAGAGCAAATCAGGCCTCAAGGCATCTCCAGTTATAATACATGGCGATAAGAATCCACAGATATCAGCATATATTGTACAGCCTTCAAGAGATTTGAGAGAACCTGCTAAAAACTGTAATGCTGAGTTGTGTCTCCAAGTATATCGACCTTCCTGAAGGTACGTTTTGCAGCCGGCGACAACATGAAGAAGGGTTTCTGTTTCAAAGCAGGAAGAGCAAGAGGACGATAGACTAAGTTTCCATTTAGATAGATTTTTACGAGTTGGAAGGGTGTTATTCAAATAACGAATGGTAAAGCTGAAGATATTTTTGGGCAGCTTACTTTGAACTTCGGACCAAAACTTGTTATATTTTGAAGTTGCGTTGTCAAAGAGAAATGAGAGAATAGTACCTTGAGTAGTAAGATGACTTTGTAAACGCTCCTTGTGTTCTGTCTGTACAGCTTTCAGAACTTCTTTTGTATTTTTATAAACATCGTGTTGTATATTGGTACCATTGCTTGTGTTTTTCCACAATGTTCGGATATTATCATTTGGTGACAACTTCAGAGCGTTACGGGTGACAGTTTTGCATTGTAGAAATTTTGTGGTAGGCAGCTGCAAGTTGAGTCCAAATTGATTTTTGGAAAGAATAATGGAGCTAAGCGTGGCACTTATAGGCAGGTCAAGCCACTGGCGTATGTATTTAGAGACCAGGTTGTCGAGATTTTCTGCCACCCAAGTCTTAGAAACATTTGAAACAGTAAGGTGCCAGGAAACCTTTGGGAGGGCAAATTCACTATAGAGACGCAGTTTGTGTTTTGGATGGATAGGTAAGGAATCAATTTGTTTGAGAAGATCTAGTAAAACAGACAGAAGCTTGGATTTGTGAGACTGATTGGTCATTTCAAAGTCAAAGTAACGTCCAAGATACTTAAAGGCATCCCCCATGGCTACAGGAGGTACAGTTTCATTATTAACAAAAAGTTTAGGTTGAAATTGAAGAGATCTTGTAGTGAATTTTTTAATTCCGAATGTGGCACATTTATCAACCCTTATGATCATGTTGGCCCATTGACACCATCGAGTAAAACAGTTTAAAAGAAGCTGGTTCTCTCTTTCCCCACTTGTAATGACCGCAGCGTCATCTGCGAACTGAAACCAGTGTACAGGATTGAACATGCGATCATTCTTATCGTGAGGTGAAAAACCAAGTTGCTTGTACTTTTCAGCCCTAATATATTGAATAAATGTGTTAAAACACATATTAAAGAGTAGTGGACTAAGACAATCTCCTTGTAAAAGCCCATGACGAACTGTTATGGCTTCAGTTGTAAAATGATCAGTGATAAATGATGTTTTAAATTCAGTGTAAAGACTGGTGATTAAAGACTTAATTTTGTCAGGAATATGGTGGTGATCGAGAACAGATGTTATTAGGTTATGATGAACTTCGCCAAAAGCATTTTTTAGGTCTAAAAGAGTAATGACTAAGGAGCGTTGATTTGTGCGAGCCTTGTTTATTACATGTGCCATCATTGCAGTATGTTCCAAAGTACCCGAGATTTTGGAAGTGAAGCCTTTTTGAATCATATGTTCGACGAAGTTATTATTCTTCAGGTATTCAAATACAGAGTCACGCAAACAGGATGTAAAAACTTTTAATGGAACCGTTTGTAGAGTAATCGGTCGAAAGTTAGAAGGGTCATCGGTGTTACCCTTCTTGTGTATTAAAATCGTAGAGGCCTTTTTCCATTCAGGAGGAACTTTGCCAGAAATCCATATGATTTTAATTATTTTTGTTAGGAAAGACCGTAGATAGGGACATCGTTTAAAGCAAATTATGGATATTTTATCTAGTGGGCATGGTGAGGCAGATGACTTCATACGACGAATAACTGATGTGATTTTTTTATATGATGGAGGATCAGTGCTGAAAGGGTGCTCGGGTTCGTTGAAAGAAGGTATCCATGATGGAATTTTAAAGTGTTTGTTAGGAATTGTCGATGAAAGTATTTTTGAAAAGTATTGAGTGCAACAGACTTCTGAGAAAGTAGGAAGTATGGAAGAGCTCTTTTGCAGCACACGCTTTACGTAGCCCCAAAAGTTTTTGGAGATGAAGTTATCGTGATTAGATAGAGTGTGAACGTTATGAGAGGAAGTCAATTTTTGGCGAAGCAAAGAGGAAACGTATTTGATTTCCATGACCGATGTGTTGCTTTTTTTAAGTAATTTTAAGTCCTTTTTCAATTGGTTAACTTTGCGGTCTTGATATTTCCTTTGGTACCCTTCGTCGAAGTTCTTATTTGTAGTGCCGCATGTACGTTTAAAGTGTTCATAAATCGAATCGTTCATAAATCGAATTACAGAGTCAATCGTCGAAGGTTTCAACTCAACAGATGCAAAAATCGATTTAAAATAGCAATTAGCAATTTCCCATTGTTCACTTGACCTTGGGAGTCGTATTCCCTCTTTAATTTCAAGCTGTTCTCCACTTGACAATACTGTCGTTGGTTCACTATTGTTTGAAATGTCTTCAGGTATTTGTTCAAACGTGTCTTCCTCAAAGCCTTTAATTACTCTGCAATTCCTTTGGTGAATTTTTAATCCTTTCAATCCTTTACATACTTTTCCGCATGAACACTTAACACCAGCTGTCACATTACTAGTATAACTATCTCTATTGTTTTTCCTAATCAATGGCAAGTTAATTTCCCCATTGGGATTGCAAGTGTTTTCCTGTAACCGTTTTTTGCATCTCCAGACATGGCGTCCAAGCGATTGAAATTCCTTTCCACAGAAACTACAAACTACAAATAGTGTCAAAAAGTATCGAAAACTAAACTCAAACATTATTCCAATAAAATCCTTGTGCGACGACGAGTCGATTGATATGAAATTGTACTTGTAATATTAAAAAATTAGGCAAATATTTTGCGATTAAACGAGAGCCGTGTACAGAGACGTCTGCACGCCACCGCTCGACAGCAATGAATGAATAATAATAATAATAATAATTAGTCCTGGATATGACGATAAACTGAATCCGGTTGTGGAGTTCCGACGTGGGTGAATGAGGTTACCCTTTGCCACAACTACCTTCAGGTCACCCTTGGGCAAGGTGTAGCAACCGTTAGCCAACTCCGAGACCTTGAAATACCGGGTTGACATCCAGTTTGTCTCATGAACAGGGGGAGTGGTCGTGGTCTAGAAACACCGGGGTATTGCCAGGAAATAACTATGTTACACGGGCAGGCGAAGCTTTTTTTGAGCCTTGGTTGGGAATCGTCTTGAAATGGTGTCTCGATAAAAATACCGGTGGTTGTGTCACCTAAAGATCACTTAACGTCTTATAAATGAAATGTCCAATCAAAGTATTGAGAATAACGGCGTGAATGGGACTGGACCTCAAGGTCAAGGGCCCAGGTCCGGCAGGTATTTGTCGGCACAGCAGCGAGAACCCAGTCGTCATCCTGCTACTGCCAGAAAGAAATGGAGTATAGAAATCTACAAAGTCATAATGGAGTATTTCTGTAGAAGTAATGTTTGAAACAACGGAGCAGCGAATATGTGACCAAGCAAGAAAAATTAGGGAAAATGGATGGTTGTCAGAACTTGAGTTGGAGGAAATAAAAAGAAAGGTGGATGTTGAAATTTTTGTTAATGAAGGAGAGCTACAGGTAGAAGAAGAAGAAACCAATAGTTAAGTGAATGATGCAATCGAGGAGGCAAGAGATGGGGTGGAGGCCAGGCAAGATGTGTTTGAAAATGATTTAGACACAGAAGAGAGATTGACAGAAGCAAGTGATGATACAAAAGGTATTGTGGAAAGGCTGAAAGCGATACTAGTAGAAGACAAGAAAAGTGATAAAATCATGTTCAAAAAGTTGGATAGAAAAGCTCAAAATTCAGGTTCAGAAAGTAAATGAAGCAATGAAGGACACGAAGTTCAGGAACATCACACAAACGAACAATCTGATCAAAGGTGGAAGGGTAAAGGTCGCAGAGAAATCTGGGTTGAAAACAGGTGCTGGAAAGAAACGGAATGAACCAAGGTAGAAACGGAGAATAGAGGGTGACATAGGAAAATTGAGAGAGGATGTTAACTTGCTGGAAAGAGATCTGAAAGGACAATCAGAGGTGAAGAAGACAAAGAAAATCAAACAACTAAATAAAAAGTACAGGGAGAACAGAAAGGGGATAAAAACTGTCAAAGAAGAAATAAAACAGAGAATGGTGGCAAAAAGTAATTAAAATGCAAGTGAACCGGGGGAGTTTAGAAACCTTGAGGCAAGAAATGAAAAAAAAGCAAAAGATACATGAAATAAAAAGAGAATGCATGGACAGAGACAGAGACACTGCCTGAGACCTGACATTATGTAGACAAGGAAAAGACTTGGGAATGGTTGTCAAAATGTGTTTTGAAGGTTGGTACAGAGGCCTTGATTTGTGCAGCACAAAAACATGCAATCAGGGCAAATAACGTTAAGTATCACAATAAAAGGACGGCTGAAAGGCCCCTGTGTTATTTCTGTGGCCAAACAGGTGAAATTTTTCAACACATTGTAAGTGCATGCGAGACGTTAGCTCAGAAGGGGTACAAGAGGCGTCACGATAAAGTAACGAGAAAGATTCATTAGGATATATGCAAGAAAAGAGGACTGGAATGCAGCGAGAAATGGTACAAGCATGCCCTGAAGGAGATGAGGAGAGCGATGAGTGAGGCAAGAAGAACAGAACAGATTTAGTCTTAGTAGAAAAGAAGGAACATACGACAATAATCATTGACATAACATTACTGGCGGATGGGAACGTGGCAGAGAGGGAGATCTGAAAAGAGAAATAAAAAGACTGTGGAAATATAATAATAATAATAATAATAATAATGATAACAATAATAATATTATTATTATTATTACTATTGTTATTATTATTATCATTACTATTGTTATTATTATTATCATTACTATTGTTATTATTATTATTATTATTATTACTACTATTGTTTTTTGTCACCAAACAGGGCAGTAACAAATATCCAGTCTGTATTCAATGCTGCAATACCAGACTTAGTACTAGTACTATGATATCTTTCCATTTATTGTTAGCTATCAGACTAGGAGTGGGGCGTGCTGTGGTCATAAGTTGTTGTCATACAACAACAACAGCTTGTGCGATGTGCCTTTCCCTACTGCTTGTGGTTGGGGGTGGATGGGGGGCATTTGAAGTGATGTTGCCATTTTGATTTGGTTTTCTATTTATCTCATTCTTGTGGCTACAGTACATGTGCCTGCATTCAACTTACCTGGCTTGTTGCTGGGCGCTGAAGCGGGTTTTACACCCATCCACCACCAGATGGTGTGAAAACACCCAATAACAATAATAATAATAATAATAATAATAATAATAATAATAATAATAACATTAGATGATGTCTAACCGCTCGATAATAACAATAACAACAAAAATTGATTCATAGAAATAATTACATCACGAAATACAATGCATAAATATGGGCAAAAAATGGTTTTGATTATTATTTTGGAAAACGGTCCAATTCAATCTCATGTTTTTTCAATGCAATGCCTTCTAGATTAAAATGGGATTTTCATGGGTTAGTAACTTATTCTGGGAAATCGGTTTAAATATTGCTGCAGACAAGGTATAGGGTAGGTATATAATAGGTGACACCCGACAATTTGCCTACAGACTATTTTACGCGTTCATCTTGAACGTTAAGTAAGCTACATCCTTTCGCAAACGCTTTTAAGAACTTCAAGTAATATAAATCAATGTGTCATCTGAATTCAAAATACTCACAGCAAATCTTTACAGATTAAGATACAAAAATTACTTATTATTTCATTATTCAGAAAATCCGTTTATACCTGGATATCCGTTATCATCAATATCCATATTTCCGGCAATAGATCCACCAAACCCTCTCAGGCCGCCACGAACATCATCAGCATCAATGACCTAAATGACGGATTATAACGGATTATAACGGATTATAACGGATAATCTGTGAATCATACTAACAATCATGACATAATAAACACTACACTCGTAAAAACGGAGGGAGTAGTTAATTTCAACTCTGAATTAACAACAGATATTAACATCTTAACAACAATGTCAACAAATGGCAATAAGACCGACTGTCTGGAGTTCTTCCTTGCACGTAGTCTGAGGGACATCATGAACTGGTCACAAAAATCAAGATGAGAAATTTCTTGCAGTTCGTCTGGAATGAGAACTCTCGACCTTTTGCATTTCTATTTAAAAATTTTTTTCTCATATGTTGCCAGCAGATCAAACACCTATTCAACCACAGTTGTTAGGTTTAAAATATATTTGTTGGAAAAAAACAAAAAATGACACTTGGAAACAAGTTTAAATAATTTACGAATTCGTTTTCAACATTTCGTCAATCACCACTGAAATATTCATGAGTATGAGAAAAAAAGCAAATAAATTAAAAAATTAAAAAATGGTTTGTTAACTAATCATAAGACCAGCAATAAGCAAAAAACCATCAGGGTAATACCCTCTTTTGACGCCAGTAAAATCACAACTTTCGTCACTTCTAAACGCATCTGTCGGTAGCGAAGAACTCTGTTTTTACTACCTTTCTAGCTAGGATATTACCTTTATGGGTTTTTGTTTATTGTTCATCTTGGAATTAGTTTGCAAAATGGTTATGCCTACTGTTTGTGCTTGCTGCAGTACAATAGTTGATGGTGTCATATTTAAGGGCACCTGTTACAGTAAAACCTTTATTATCCGGCACTTGAGTTAAAAGTTATGAACGATGAAAGACGCAACATTGTTTATCAATCGATGCGGCCATTTTGAAAATCGCGAATACTTATGTCCATTGACTGTAGATACCAGTGAAACCAGAAATTTAGAATGACAATGTACTTTCTGCAAAACTAGACGGAGTTGCTTAAATACAAAAAGCTCTTAAGACTATTATTCGTTTGTGACCAAAGATACGCATGTACCCTTTTTAGAGAATATCAACCATGTTTAAAAGATTATGAGTTTTAAGTATCCAGATGTTGAACATTTTAATGCAACGGGGAGGAAATTTTCTAAGAAAGCACCTCAGAGAAGCAACCAGTTATATCCTGAAGGAATCTCCTTTCCACCTCTGCCCGTTCTAACCAGTTGGGGAATGGATTTCTGCCGTGGAATAGTATACGCAAAACTTTTGAAAATCTTGAAACGCTTGTCAAAACCTTTGAACACCGTGACGTGCAGTCTGTTGGTAAAATTAAAATGCTATTAAGTTTCCTATATTAAAGTACAGTCCGTGACAACATACAACAAATATGAACCTCTTTTCACATTTACATGTTCCCTAAAAAGTAACAAAGAAACTGTGTCGAATAGATTAAGAAAAGTAGGTACAATTAAGAACCATTTTGAAGAAAGTAGGTACAATTAAGAACCATTTTGAAGAAAGTAGTTGAAGAATGCAGGAAGAAAAAAGATCGTTGGACCGTGCACCAAGCAGTATTCATCAACAGAAATTACATCTTTGCTCAAATGTCCAGTAACATCAGTCGATGTGGAAAAATGTTTCTTCCAGTTTCTTCCTATCTTCCAGAAGAAAGCTCAAGAAGGTAGGTAGTGTTGCAATACAACCATTGAAATCGAATGCATCGATTATTTTGTGTTATACATATTGTTAAAAGTTACAAAAAAATCTTTTGCACTTGTTATACATATCATTGTTATACATATCAATGTTATAATACATTGTTATACATATCATTGTTATAATGCATTCTTATACATATCATTGTTATAATACATTGTTATACATATCATTGTTATAATACATTGTTATACATATCATTGTTATAATACATTGTTGTAATACATTGTTATACATATCATTGTTATAATACATTGTTATACATATCATTGTTATAATACATTGTTATACATATCATTGTTATAATACATTGTTATACATATTATTGTTATAATACATTGTTTTACATATCATTGTTATACATATCATTGTTATAATACATTGTTATACATATCATTGTTATAATACATTGTTATACATATCATTGTTATAATACATTGTTATACATATCATTGTTATAATACATTGTTATACATATCATTGTTATAATACATTGTTATACATATCATTGTTATAATACATTGTTATACATATCATTGTTATAATACATTGTTATACATATCATTGTTATAATACATTGTTATACATATCATTGTTATAATACATTGTTATACATATCATTGTTATAATACATTGTTATACATATCATTGTTATAATACATTGTTATACATATCATTGTTATAATACATTGTTATACATATCATTGTTATAATACATTGTTATACATATCATTGTTATAATACATTGTTATACATATCATTGTTATAATACATTGTTATACATATCATTGTTATAATACATTGTTATACATATCATTGTTATAATACATTGTTATACATATCATTGTTATAATACATTGTTATACATATCATTGTTATAATACATTGTTATACATATCATTGTTATAATACATTGTTATACATATCATTGTTATAATACATTGTTATACATATCATTGTTATAATACATTGTTATACATATCATTGTTATAATACATTGTTATACATATCATTGTTATAATACATTGTTATACATATCATTGTTATAATACATTGTTATACATATCATTGTTATAATACATTGTTATACATATCATTGTTATAATACATTGTTATACATATCATTGTTATAATACATTGTTATACATATCATTGTTATAATACATTGTTATACATATCATTGTTATAATACATTGTTATACATATCATTGTTATAATACATTGTTATACATATCATTGTTATAATACATTGTTATACATATCATTGTTATAATACATTGTTATACATATCATTGTTATAATACATTGTTATACATATCATTGTTATAATACATTGTTATACATATCATTGTTATAATACATTGTTATACATATCATTGTTATAATACATTGTTATACATATCATTGTTATAATACATTGTTATACATATCATTGTTATAATACATTGTTATACATATCATTGTTATAATACATTGTTATACATATCATTGTTATAATACATTGTTATACATATCATTGTTATAATACATTGTTATACATATCATTGTTATAATACATTGTTATACATATCATTGTTATAATACATTGTTATACATATCATTGTTATAATACATTGTTATACATATCATTGTTATAATACATTGTTATACATATCATTGTTATAATACATTGTTATACATATCATTGTTATAATACATTGTTATACATATCATTGTTATAATACATTGTTATACATATCATTGTTATAATACATTGTTATACATATCATTGTTATACATATCATTGTTATAATACATTGTTATACATATCATTGTTATAATACATTGTTATACATATCATTGTTATACATATCATTGTTATACATATCATTGTTATACATATCATTGTTATAATACATTGTTATACATATCATTTTTATAATACATTGTTTTACATATCATTGTTATAATACATTGTTATACATATTGTTATAATACATTGTTTTACATATCATTGTTATACATATCATTGTTATAATACATTGTTATACATATCATTGTTATACATATTATTGTTATAATACATTGTTATACATATCATTGTTACAATACATTGTTATACATATCATTGTTATAATACATTGTTATACATATCATTGTGATAATACATTGTCATACATATCATTGTTATAATACATTGTTATACATATCATTGTTATAATACATTGTTATATCTAAAAAAACCATATTAAATTTCGTAATAAGCGCACAGATAAGTGGCGATTTTCGAGCGGAATGTTCATTCTTTGTCACTTGCCATTTCATCGTGAAAGTACATTTGTTAAATTGTTCAGAGAAAATTAAAGTTATTTTAAAGGTTTGATTAGTTTCGTGTCTTCCCTAACGAAACAAGTTAATTAGCAGAAAAACTTGAGAAAGGATAAGAATATCAGGATCCAATGTGTGCTGCGGACATAAGAAGTGCAATAAATTGCAATATTTTTCAATTGTGTGTTTGTTATTTCATAACAATTCTAATAATAATCCTTACCACTAATGTTAATGCAAAAACGATGTAGGAGACAAAAATATAATCCCTCAATTGGCCTAGAGAGAAAGAGAGAAAGAGAGAAAGAGAGAAAGAGAGAGGGGGGGACAGAGACAGACAGACAGAGACAGACAGACAGAGACAGACAGAGAGACAGACGGACAGAGAGAGAGAGAGAGAGAGAGAGAGAGAGAGAGAGAGAGAGAGAGAGAGAGAGAGACACACACACACACAGAAAGAAAGAG
>RDPX01000056.1:1760705-1770809 GCA_003991215.1 Morbakka virulenta
CTATTCAGTACAGCCATGTACACCTGTTAAATTTCCAGCCACCTGAGAGAGTTGAAATAAATACAAACGTTCCCAGAAGGGTCATATTTCGTAATAAAATTTCAATTTCAGCTCTCTTTCTCAGGTGGCTGAAAATAAGTTCTTCGCAACTTTGTGGTGGATCGAAATTAACAGCTGTACATGGCTGTACATGAAGTCCGAGCGACTAATAAACAAAAAAAAGTAAATAAAAACAAAAAATAGACACTTTATAGTAAGAAAAGACAAAATAATGTAAACATCTCATTATAGTGGATTTTTATTTTGGTGAAATCATGGTCAGGCTCGAGATATATGAGAAGAATCTGAGGGAGGAATATTTTCGGCTCTCCCTAAAAATCAAGATACAAAGACCCACAAAAAGAATTCATAGTATGCTTTCGAATACAAAGTTTCATAATTTCTTTCCAACATAAGAGCAATAAAGATAAAAGATATGACAAGTACAATTAAAATATTTTGGTATTATCTATCTTTCCCATTTTTGTCTTCTGCATTGAAACCAGTTTTTTTCTTTGGTTCAGTGGCATTTATAATATGGAGTCATTATTTATTGATACCCTTTGTTTGTCAACTTTTTTCTTACGTCAACTCTTCAATATTTCAAAGAAATTCAAAATAATTTGATCCTCGTACTTATATTTCTAGCCCAGGGACCATTTATTTATGGATTATTAATACCGGTTTTTCCAGGAAAAAAATTAAGAATCGAGGGTCATGTTGGCAGAAAGAATAAAAATCAGAAAACTCAGACATGAGTTGCGTCCTTATTATTGGGGGGGGGGGGTGACGGTGTAACTATAAACAAGGATGCTTTAAATTTTTAAATAAAATTGAAATTAAATAAAATCAAAAACTACAGATTAATTAGAAAACAGAAACCCACCACATATTCCACTTGGATGGAGTTTCAGCCAAAGGGGTTCTTTTGGAAAGAAACCGTAAATTACTCATCAGGTTTTTACCTCTTATATATCACTTTCCTATAATACATGCACCACCTGTTAACCACTAATGCCAGTCATTTACAACTACTCTGTGAAATATCAATTAATTCTTTGTTGTTTATGTTATTTTCTTACTTAGAAATAGACCAGAGATTCACCACCTTGCACCATTTCATTTACTTATACACCATTATATCGCCAATAAATCGCCAATTTGCGCTGATTTGTAGATCAAGAATAAATAAGAAGACCACTTCTAGTACAGTCTTTCCTTCCTTTATAAAGTGCATACATGTACTAAAAATCTTACAATTTCACTAACTTTTAAACAAATTAGAATAAAAAATGTCGACCAATCACAAAATTTCTACGGTCATGCGTGCTCCTGTATCAAACCGAGTCACGTTACTCCAATATCACAGAGAATGAAGATTTCCTGTCCTGAGGTTAAAAAACCAAGTCGCACGTACATTTAATTACGTTTGCTGAAATTTTTATTCGCAAATGACGTAAATGAATCAATCTTTAACAACTAATTAAAATCTACTTCTAATCCGTTACCAAACAGGTATACAAAACAACTTGAGAAGAAAAATGTGAAAAGTGAATAATTTACATTACAAGGCCGATTCATTCTCCAACTCCAATACATTTTCCATTCTTTCTTTTATTTACATCACCTGTCTCGAAGAGAATAAGTACGTTACATCACCTCTTGACCATCCATTCACCAACTCTCTATTGTACCATCTATCCAACATTTCTCGGTAAATTATTGGTAATAATTGGTAAATTATTGGTAGATATGTGATGGATTTATAAATAAATAAATAAATAAATCCATCACATATCTACCAATAATTTACCATCCAAGTATTAAGTTTTCAACACTTTCCACTAAAAATTACATCAGATATTTACCACCAATACAATGTTTATCTACTGTGGATGCACCATATGGATTGGTACGTCATTTAACCCTCGGTTATCCATTGATTGGCTATCATTTATCGATTACTTCTCCATCGTTTTTTCACTCATTACTATCTCATTCACACATACAACTGTCAGTGATTAATATTTTTTTCCTGATGTATTTATCATTAATTGGCAGGTTTTCAATCAGTTATCCATTGCTTGACTCAAAACTTCTATCTCCATATTTTAGCAACAAAAAGAATATAAAATTAAACAAACAAAACATTGAAGGAAATGCAATTTGAGATATTTTATCTAAAATATGGTAGTCGTTCATTTTTTTCAAGTGGTACTCATGAAGCATCCACCACAAGCCTGCTGATTTGCTTTTAACATGGAATCCAAACTTAGATTCGTCATCACTTTGATTACAGCTATCACTCTCGATGCTTATTCGATCAAAAGAAGTATCGCAAACCATTTGTTCTTTGTTATTCCCAAGATCCCTTTCCCTCACGTTCGCTTCATCCTCACCAGTGTGGACTTTGTATGCAAAGTTATTTCTTTTGTTTTTTCCTTGGAAGCACTCTTTTAGGATCTCATCAATGCAGAGTATTTCATCTGGAACAGGAGATTTTTTCTACAATAATACCAGAAGTATTTTACAAAAATTTATAGAAATTTTGCATTTTTATTTATCTTTTTATTTATATTATTTATTTGTTCATTCTTTATTAATGCTTATTAATTCAGGATGTGAAGGTTAGGTGATTTAAAGCATATATATTTTATTCCCCCACTCACCCACATCTATAGTTTTGTTATGGGCCAAACTCTTCGATCTTCAAGTCACTTTTAATGTCTAGTTAAGTTGAAGTGATACCACAGATGTTATATAGGTATATACCTATACATATCTAAAACGTGCTATTTCTTGCCAACATTTCAGGGTTTTTTTATACCCTTGCTTATTGCAAATTTTTGAAATTCAGTCGAAAAGTTAAAAAACATTAAAAAACCTCAACCCAAAACAGGTCATGTATGATAAAAACATTGTGGCATATCAAAACTTGTTTCAAACGAAAGAACCAACAATGAGCATATATTGTTAGAAAAATATATGCTTATTGTTGGTTCATTTATTTGAAACAAAACAGGTCAGACACCTTTAGAATCCTAAGTTCGAAATTCTGAACGTTCGAAATCCGTATGTGTTTCCGTTGTAAGACTACCGTACGACTAACCGTAAAAGGGTATATTTCACAATATTTTTAAAGTGCGAAAAACTGTGTTTCAACGTTGTCTAGGCCTCTGACAATCTCGATAAAGCACCCACCATATTCGAATGACTGATATTTGAGCGGCCAAAAGCACTTGCATTGAAACTGAAAAAAGGGCTTTTCTTTCTCTCGTTAGAAAAAAATGTAGCATCACATTTTGTGAAGTTTGAGGAAGTGCCAAGCAGTAAAAAAAAGAAACAATGAATTTTAGTGAAATTATGGTTCTTTTATGGTATTTTTTATGTAACTCAAC
The DNA here is from genome assembly GCA_003991215.1 of Morbakka virulenta. Classification (NCBI taxonomy): domain Eukaryota; kingdom Metazoa; phylum Cnidaria; class Cubozoa; order Carybdeida; family Carukiidae; genus Morbakka; species Morbakka virulenta. Next base: position 1,764,143 of record RDPX01000056.1, read on the forward strand.
TAAGTAAACATAGTATAAGCAGTAATTTTATACATCAACAATATAAACAGTAATCAAATATAACAGTAATAGAATGCAAGTATGTAGGGAAATACACAGTTAATGAAAATGAAAATTAAAAATTTTACTTATTTATTTTAAACATTTCATAAAAACATGATAGTTTTAAACCTTTTCATCATTAACATGTTTCGGTATTCACATACCTTCTTCAGAATGTATATAAATGTTCAAGAAATATCAAGGCTTTTTATACTAATCAAAACATCATAATTCATTGTTACACAGCGTATGTAAAAGACACTAAACAAGCAACTGTCCTATGTAACAATACAACTGTTTATTTAATGTCGGTGAAACTGAAAGGCATTTGTCTACAAGAATTAAAGAGCATTACAAGGACAAAAATTCGCACATTTGTCAACATATAAATGCCTCTTTAGACTGCAAAAGAGCTTGCAGTAATGGTTGTCGTTTTTCCATTTTAGTTTATGCAAGCACTAAGTACCAACTACGTATAAAAGAGGGATTGCATATTAAATGGAAACAACAGAAGAAAGTTTATATTGGGTTGACTGAAAAAGATTTCAAGACAAGATTTAACGGACATAAGCAATCACCAAGAAATAAGAAGCACAGAAACAGCACAACCCTTTCATCATACGTGTGGAACCTGAAAGAAAAGAACATCAGCCCCACTCTGAAATGGTCAGTAATAACTCACGGGTAACTATAAATCAAAGGACTAGGTGTGAAAAAGTAATTAAATCTTTTTAATACTGCGTGTTCAATTATTCCAATTATGTCAACCCCATGAGGGTAATTTGATATCTTTTGTAATTTGTTCTAGTTATAACTAGATACGCTAGAGGAAAATGTTCATTTTGTTCAGCTGACGATTGTGAAAACATGAAACTGACTGTTCAAAACTACGTTTTGATCTTTTGTCCTTCACCATATATGTTTATAATGATTGTTCCTTCTTGACAGAAGAAATTTGACTGAAACTCGACGAGGGAATATCTTGCATGTTAAACGTATCACTTCGCCATAATCCCTTAAAGTTCCTTTAAAGTTGCGCATGCCAATCAAATGAATTATTATTATTATTATTATTATTATTATCAATGATTACTGCTCTCTCTCTCTCTCTCTCTCTCTCTCTCTCTCTCTCTCTCTCTCTCTCTCTCTCTCTCTGTGTGTGTCTGTCTCTCTCTCTCTCTCTCTCTCTCTCTCTCTCTCTCTCTCTCTCTCTCTCTCTCACTCTCCCTCTACCCAGCAATAAAATATTCGCTGCTAGTAATTTATATTTGCCAATATATATAGGCTAAGGAACTAACGCTTGGCAAAGTATATTTTGATGGTACCAATAAAGAATACAAAATTACTAAGCACAAAATAATGATTGAAAATAGTCTTAATAATACCTACCCACTGGGTATCTTTTTAACAGTTTGAACTGAAGCTTCGAGTAAACCGACACATCAAACTATTGTTTTTTTAGTTATTTCCTAAAAACACCTATTGAAGCTCTTTTTTAGGTTATAAAAAATATCATTTGAAACATAATGTGAACATATATATAAATATATGAACATATAAGAAGGAGGGTACGAGCAATAGGGCTGAGTGGAGGAAAAAATGTGTTCCTTCAAGTTGGAAGAAGACCGAAGAGGAAGAAGAATATTGATATATATATATATATTTATATATATATATTTATACATACATATATTGTATATATATGTATTTATACATACATATATTGTATATATATACCTTTTTTAAAGAATTAAGTTGACATAGAGTATACTTACCAATCTTTTAACCAATCCTTTATCTTTTAAAATGCTTCTCAATTTCAAGTCAATTCCTTGTCCCACTGAAAATTCCACTAACGTTGCGAAAACAAACAGAAAACAAATCACCATATAGATGTCGATGTATCTCGCTGATTTGCCCTGAGATGGAGGAAGTGTTTTTTGAATAGCGACTGTGGTTGTAACAGTTGCAAGTATAGCAGCTGCAGCAATCGATGTTCTTGCTGGTGCTGATCTGTAGTCAATCCAAAACGAAGCCCAGCTAAGTACAACCATGAGATTTAATGGGAGGTAGATTGAAAGCAAAAAACCAGTGGAAACGCGTGCCAAATAGAATTTAATGAAGACCTGGTCATAGACACCTTGGTAAAGAAACGATTCAATAAAAATTCAATAAATAAACGAAGAGTTACAAAGGAATGACAACACATATATACTTAATAAAAAACGTTTTTCTTTGCTAACAATTAGTTATGAGGTTTAATGGAGTTATTACAAAGGGAAACTAAAATCATGATGGAAATGACTATCTTCGTCGAGCAAAAACATTTCATCCGAAATGGTAAATGATTATAAAATTTATCAGTCATGGAAGTTGTACAGTGTCAGGGTTTACTTTTTAAAAGGATTAAGACTGGATTAAAAATGCATGGAATTTCATGCTCGGTCAATTTATTAAAATATTGCTTAGCTTTCGTTGATGTCTTCTTCTAAGTTCCATGCCTGTTCCAGGCATTAATGGCGTCATCTCTTGCAACCTTCTATTGCGCTCAGTCGTATGCTCTCTGAACCAATTGGCCTCCTATTTTTGAAAACTGTTGTAAATAAGCCTCTTTCTGCCTGCCTTTATGACCTCAGTTGTATAATATTATCAAGCGCAGAGCAATGTAACTTTTTCAGTTACAATATATTTGTTGATGTTGGGTATCCATCTGTATCAGTGCGAAACAGATATAAATGGACAGTAAAAGTAGTGTCTGTCACAGCAGATTCTTAACCTCACACTGACAATGAGTTACAGATTTTCTTAAACAAAATCTGAAACAGTTTTGAAATAGTATGATGGTCCAAGGGAAGGGGTATTATCACCCACTGAAAGAGTTTGCAAGACCATATCCAGTTAATCAAATGTTTTTGCATAAAACTGGTAATCAGAAAGAAAAATACATATTCGTCGTATACGTATAATTTGGAAAAGTGGCAAGGATCGAATAAGAGCAGATGGATTGTAGGATTTTGTTCGTAAATATTGGTGAGCAGTGTATAGGAAAGCGTTATTTTGCCATCTGATTTCTGATTGGTGTGTCAAGAATAACACCTTGCTTGCTAGACAAAAGTGTAGAAAATTTACATTTGGGCTTTTTAACGATTAGAATCACTACATGTATTGCAAAAGATCAAACAATGTTCTACGGATGACTAAACTTAATTCTAAAGGAAGAACATATCATCGATAAAACGGGGTTAAACAGCGTTAATCATGAATGGTTTCGTATTCCTTAAGCAGATTTTGTTCAAAGGAATTTATGAAACTTTTAGCAAAGTTATCAGCCATTGGGGTTCCTATATCTGCTATTTTATTTGATGAAAAAATTTGAAGCTTCGTAGTTTTTAAAAATGTATAGAAAGGATTAACATCTTCACCGTGGTCAATATGTTTATATTAAGAGGCAAGGAGAGGAGATGAAAGGTTAGGCTGAGAATTCATCTTCTTTATTCCATTCAAACATTCAAACATTGACTTGTGTCATCTATGTAAAAAACTGGGTTGTTTAAGCAGTAGAAGAAAACAGTTTATGATTTCAGAAATACGGGTGATGCAGCTACAGTAACCACTGCAGATAGGACAGAAAGAGGAAAAAGAAGTTAAATTTATGTATTTTGGGAAATTAATAAAACAATCAGTGTATGATCCTTCCTTCATTTTTGTATATAAATTGGGGTTTTTTCTGGTTAATTTTTTATGTAAAATTCAAATTTGCTGTTCTTTTCCTGCTCCAAAAAGAAAAAGAACAAAAGACTCCTAGTGGCATACTACTTGTATGTGGATAGAAATCCTAAGTATTATCTGGCATTGCTGTTGACAAAGATATCAAACTTGAGTTCCTTACTTTACTACAATAACTGTAAATATAATGGTAACTTATGCCCAATGACATAACATTCAATATTCATTTAATATATTTCTCAACTTACACTGAATCCGTCATGTCTTTACATCTAATAAACTCAACCCCTGTCATCCCCATAGATTTGCACTAACGACGTATGAAAAAGCTGTACCTAATCACTTCAGTAGCACGTAAGAAGATGGGAGAGGTACCTCTCGAAACGTAGTTTAGAAAAGCTAACGACACGTGACATGATAAACTTTCTATAGTATGGTTTCCACGGAGTCCACATACTCAAGAATGTTCAACACTAATTTGTTATACTTTATCAATGAATACTACAGCAGAATAAGATCAATAAAATATATATTTAAAGTTATTAATCTTTGTATCAAGTTTTTAATGAAGTCTCAAAATCCTCTCTCCAATAACGAAGAAAAAAAAGTCTCAACTGATTTGACATCCATGTCAATATAAATATTTTTAGATTGTACCACGGAGGCGAAAGAGAATGTAGGCTTCATTTTTATGTAATTAATTGTTGTGCATTTGAATATCCTACCTTTAACAGATACGTATTTTAGTTTATGTTTCGAATGCATAATGAAAATGAAAATTACAGAGAGAATTACACAGTCTTTCTGAAAAATGGAATCCCAAATCTTTGATATTAGAATTGTTGCTGACGTAAATTAATGAAAGAGAATTAAAAAGAAAAAAATCGTTTTTCGAAGTAAGAAGAACGACACTACACTAATAACTAGAGAGTTTAAAATAAAAAAGAGAACTTTAATTCTGTTTTTAACGTCATTTCCCCCAGTAACTGGGGTTCAGAAGGCGCCCTTTATCAGGCACGGCGCCGAAGGGGGGCTGGGGGCTTAAGCCCCCCACTTTTCAGCTACGGATAGCTTTTTGAAAAAAAAGGGAAAAAAACATTTAAATTTTTGATAAAGAAATCTATGTTTCTTCTCGTGTTTTTCTTCATGTCTTATTGCGCAATACAGTACATATGGTGTCTTGATCTGGGGGCATTTGCGAAATCTTCATATTTCTCAGCCCCCCCCCCCAGTTTTATATCAGCGACGCCGTGCCGGTTCATAGGTGTCTCTAGTACGATATTTAAAGAATATTTTTCGACTGTGTTCTAAGGATGTTATAAAAATTATCTTATTTGGTAAAGCGATTTGTATTTTGAATATCTGAAAAGGCTTTGATACAAAAACATAATCGAAAAAGATGAATAATGTTGCAGCAGTAACATCGCTCTCTCAAGAAATCCATCTTCTCCTAACTGAAAAATAACAATTTATTTCATGTTCAAAGTAAATTCTGTTTCTTGTAAAATCATTCAATCCTCCAGAAAATGATAGTTAACCGTTTTTACCAACACTTACTATAATCTCTAATATAGCTCATGGAATAAAAGGATCAGTGTGAAACATGAGACCTAATGTAACTAGTGCAATAGCTGTGAAGGTAATATGTACAGTGTATTTCATGTAGCCTGTATGATGTTTCTACATTTCAAATGCTTTCTCTAGATGGGTGCTTTTTCAAGATTATCTTACTCATATGATAAACTAAGTTTATAAACCTACCTGCAACGCCATATTGCAATTCATTGATGTAGTGGTCATATTTGATCAAATGGAAGTCGCTGACGTGAAGCTTCTTTGGCATTTGAAGAAAAGAACTGTTGTTTTCAGGCGCTCGTAATTTTAATTGACTGCTTGGGTAAGAGACTACAAGAAAAATTAAAAATAGTACTTGAACATGGTTGAGATTAAATAAAAAGAATGATATATTTTCTAGATTAAGTGGTATGGGCATTTATTTCAAATTTATCTTAAACTTGGGGACTCTGAAATGAGATCAATGTTTATTTATAGAAGTTGCCTTGTTGACAAAATGATGTATTTACTAGATCAATTAATTATTATTTCCAATTAATAATTCACATATAACATTAAGTTCTATGTTTTTCTTGTAAAGAAGGTTGAGTTGGATGGGTGAGTTTTCGGAAGTAGGGTGGGAAAAAATTATTTAATCGAGAGAAAGAGCTTTGTATTAACAAATATAATACAAAAGTGACATTTAGTCCTTTTTTCATCGAGTAAATAACACATTTCAAAATTCTAAGATGAAAATTACAACAATTTTTTTTCAAAAAAAAAGGTTTTATACAATTTTTGGTGAAATATGTCAATATTTTTGGTGGAACTCTTTTCTATAGTGTCCTTGATCAAAGGCGTAAGAAATACAGCTTTGTCAAAATGAAAACCAAAGTAGATTCATCGACTTTTTTCTACATCATAATTCATACAAAGTCACAGTCTAAAACCGATACTTGTTAATTACGATTCCAACTAATCCTGTGAAAAAGTGTGCATGAAAAAGTGAAGAGTGGAAAATAAAAAGTATGAAAGCGTCTTCTCAATCATTGGCACTTCAAGATGGTTTACTCATCTCCTGTTCTTGTTTGTTCTTGTTTGTTCTTGTTTGTTCTTGTTTGTTCTTGTTTGTTCTTGTTTGTTCTTGTTTGTTCTTGTTTGTTCTTGTTTGTTCTTGTTTGTTCTTGTTTGTTCTTGTTTGTTCTTGTTTGTTCTTGTTTGTTCTTGTTTGTTCTTGTTTGTTCTTGTTTGTTCTTGTTTGTTCTTGTTTGTTCTTGTTTGTTGTTGTTTGTTTTTGTTTGTTCTAGTTTGTGCTTGTTGGTTTGTCTTTGTTCTTCATCGTGCT
>RDPX01000056.1:1771341-1783334 GCA_003991215.1 Morbakka virulenta
TTTGTTGTTTTTGTTTGTTCTTGTTTGTTCTTTTTTGGTCTGTTTTGTTCTTGTTTGTTCTTGTTTGTTCTTGTTTGTTCTTGTTTGTTCTTGTTTGTTCTTGTTTGTTCTTGTTTGTTCTTGTTTGTTCTTGTTTGTTCTTGTTTGTTCTTGTTTGTTCTTGTTTGTTCTTGTTTGTTCTTGTTTGTTGGCCATGAATATTATAAACAGTAGGATAGGCAAAGGGATTTTCCTGATTATGATTTAAGGGTCCTTTCGTTTGCAATGTTAAGGAAATATGCAATATGTATGTTAAGGAAGAGAAAGACATCTCTTTCTCCTCCCCCCCTCTCTCTCTCTCTATATATATATATATAAATATATATATATATATATATATAAATAAATCAAAGTATCCGTGTGTGTGCGTGTTTGCCTAGTGAGAGTTGAAATGTACCCTAGGCAACATAGAAAGCTCAGGTTTGGCATTGGAGTACTTCAACATTCTATGCAGAAGATGAGGTGTGCAATTTTCTGATATGACGACTGGAACGACCGCCAGGTCATAAAAAGTACGTGATGTGAGGCTATTCTCTAAAAGGAGACCAATGATTGAAAATTGAATTCAATCAGCAAGTTAGAATTGTCAAATGTTGTTATAATATTTTAAAACTCTCCTATGAATACAACCTCTGCTACTTCTGGACAGCCTTTTAAGGCTACGAAGCTCGAGAAAGGAAGTCGTGTGGGACGTTCCTAATAACCTACAATTTTAATAAATTCGAAAACGTTTGTTAGCTACCCTAAAAATGAGAATTCATCACTTCAGGCTTAAACTTTATGCACTTTTTTTGAAAGTAATGTTCCAATGGATTTTTAAGAAGGCAACTCAGGGCAAGGTGAAGAGGGAGGCCGAGGGATGCTGATGTGACAAACAGAACAGGCTGGAGACGACTGGTCCACTGTGGCGACTCCTAACGGAATATTGCCGAAAGACAAAGTAGAAGAAGAACCCAAGGCAAGGCTGGGCACCACTGCTATTAGTTACTAAACCAAGTACTGGTTTGGAAAGACACTCCATCAACAATTTGGCCTTTGCTTTATATTGAAAATCAAAGGTGTACTGCTACATAACCAAAGAATGGTTACAGTAAGTCCTGAAACCATAGTTGAAGTTAATCTTAGTGGTCAGGCTGTTGGACAACATGAAGCTTGAGGGGTTTGTTGTGAGCCTGCTCTTGAATTTAAAGTTGGTTAAGACTTAATTTAGAAATATATGACGTTGGATGTTTGGGTCAGGCACCATTACGCATATTCCCAGAATTCATTTGTGATTAAATAGGCAGACACAGTGTGCTTCAATACAGTTTAAAGTGTAGTTAAGTAATTTCTGATTTTGAATTTTATTCGTATTGCAAAATAAAAGGTCATTCTAAATTATTTTATGTAAATATTGCAAAATGTCAGATTTGTACCTCGTTTTTTCTACAAAAGTCGTCTTTGTTTCTTCCAAATGCTATAAAAATGGTATTATTTTGAGTTTAATTACAATACACAAGTTTTTTTGTAGCACTACGAAAAAATTCCATATTAAATTTGGAGATCAGGGTAACAAAATAATGTCGTGCCATACTTTTTCAAATTGATGTTTTCTTTTCACTTCAAGAAAAATGACTTTTGTACCATTTTTCCTTGGGGAAAAAAATTTTAGAAATAAAAAACTAGTTAACGTTAACATATCAACAAATGCGTCTAAAATAGTTTACAGTTTAAGAATGATGAAAAAAAATATTCAAATTTTGCAAGTTGATTCTTCTTATCAAGAGCAAGTCAAAAATGTATAATTTTGAAGAATATTTGGCGAGAAATTGGAAAACTCTATGAACAATTTTCACTTTCTTTCATAAAATAGAAAACCAGAGTAAAATTTGTATTTATTCGTTTATAAACATTTTCACTTGCTTTAATGTCTCTACAAAAAGTGTAAATTCAAGTGAAACTATTTTGTTTGCGGTTAGCTGTAAGTTAGCACGAATGTTTGGTTGTCTTGAATCGTTCTCTCTCAGATACCAAAAATTCATTTTGGTGTAAAATGTGTCTTTTACAGTGTACAAAGCATTTGATTTAATTCTAAAGTCGTAAGTGTCATGCCTGAAACTGGCCTAGACGAACCCATGATGATGAGTGTCGTGCACTGTCTCAGATCTTACGCGGGTGATTATTATCAGAATCGAGATATTCTTTGAAGTTATTCAGGTAGCTTTTGCTTTGGACAACCTTCTCTCCTTTCCCGATTATCCTTCCAGGTCCGCATTCCGTATGCAGTGGCCCACAAACTTTTGCTGACGATCCATCATCGTCTTGAACAGCCGTCTATCCTGATGGGCGCGTCTTAAGACTTCTACGTTTGTCATCCTGTCCAACATCCGTCTGTAGAATCATATTACAACTGCGTCTATGTTACGTATTGTTTCGGCAATAATAGTCCATGGTTCACATCCGTACAAAAGGGTTGACCAGAGGTAACATTTTAAAAAATTTAACTTTAAGATTGATAGCAAGTTTAAAATCTCTCAAAATCGATTTTCCTTCACCACATGCGTTTTCAGCCAGAACAATGGGTCTGCGTATCTCAGGCCTACATCGATCATCGTGTGTTGTAAGAGATCTAAAGTAGTTAAGCGAAGAGACCTGTTCTATTGTTGTTTTCTCTTTTTTAAGGCGAAAACGCGGTTCAGGAGTCGGTTTTGAAATAACCATTCACTTTATCTTTTTGCTATTCACTCTAAGACCATAGTGTTCACTTTCAGCAATGATCGCATCAAAGAGTTTTTTGTAGTCCTTTTTCTGGTGTTGCTAAGAGGACCGTATCATCCGTGTAACGAAACTTGTTAATTCGTACGGCATTTACTACGATGGCTTCTTCAATGTCTTCTAATGTGCGAAGTATTATAAAGATTAAACAGGTCTGTAGATCCAACACATCCTTGTCGAACATCAACTTTAATGGGAAATGACTTGGTGATTCCATCTGGGACTCTGGTAGCTGCTTGTTGTTGATGGTAAAGTTTGTGAAGCAGACGGGAGGTCTTTATCGTCTATGCCAGTCGGTTCTTGTGTTTCAAGAGCGAAGGCTTTTTGATGATGAGTGAAGGCCACGTAAGTGGTGTGGTGAAATTCTATTGATCTTTCAGCTATCATTCTTAACGTAAATATCGCATTTCTGATTCCGCCGTCTTTCGTGAAACCATATTGGCATTATGGGATCTCAGGAAGCAGTTGGCGTTTTATTTGACGAAAGACTATCTTCAGGAGGATGTTGAGGGCATGGCACATACGACAAATTGATCTCTGCCTAGCGCAATCTAATGTACTTGAACGTTTCGGAAATGAAATAAAGATTGAGAGGCTCATTTCATCTGGGAAGACACCTTCCTCGTATACCTTTGTGCATAGTTCCCATATAAGCTGGATTCCTTCCTCATTAAGGATCAAGAGCAATGTATGTGTGTGTGTGTGTGTGTGTGTAAGAAGAACGTATTCAAAATTTAAAAACTTCTTCATTTTTTTAATTTCTCTTTTTCAAGCCCATTTTTTACCCCATAACTGCGGATGTTTTGATATATTTATTTTTAGTAGCAATTGTCGACTAAACGTGTTTAAAAAAGTAACGCGTAACTTTCTGTCAATAAATCGATACCAAGGATCTTACAAAAAGCCTAAAGTTAATTAAGAGAAACTTCGACAATTCCAATCCATTGTAATAAACATTTTTGCATTCAAAGCCATAAAAATTTAACTTTTTAATTCACTTTTAAAGGTACTTAACAAATCTTCTAATAAATNGTGTGTGTGTGTGTGTGTGTGTGTAAGAAGAACGTATTCAAAATTTAAAAACTTCTCCATTTTTTTAATTTCTCTTTTTCAAGCCCATTTTTTACCCCATAACTGTGGATGTTTTGATATATTTATTTTTAGTAGCAATTGTCGACTAAACGTGTTTAAAAAAGTAACGCGTAACTTTCTGTCAATAAATCGATACCAAGGATCTTACAAAAAGCCTAAAGTTAATTAAGAGAAACTTCGACAATTCCAATCCATTGTAATAAACATTTTTGCATTCAAAGCCATAAAAATTTAACTTTTTAATTCACTTTTAAAGGTACTTAACAAATCTTCTAATAAATAACTCAAATTTTGTTTCAACTGATATTATTATGATAAAATTGCCATTTTAATCTTATATTAGGCTAAAACCACTTTGGTTCTTGGGATTTCTTCGAAGGTCAGAATCAGCTCGATAAAATACAAACTTCACTTGCATAATTTTGATTTTCTAGGAAATCAGCCCAAAAAAAAATTGAGAGAGAATTACCCTTCTGTATTTGGTTATCCTTAATCGTTGACTTGTTCTGTTTTGTCATTAATGCAATTAATTTATTTAATTGCAACGGACGAAATGAAAGATAATATTTCAAAACTTACAAGATTGTATACTGAAGGGACAAATCTGACGATCGTTTGGATACCTTGTCATATTCATGTTGCAGAATATTGAGCCAGTTATCCTAAAGAGAAAAAGGATGTTGAAACACAACGAAGTTAAAATAGCAAATATTAGGAACAGGAAATGCATTTCATAAAAGTTTGAGCTTGAGTGAAGTCTTTACTTGGATCTCTCTATAAAACAGACAAGAGTAAATAAAATGTAACCCACGAAATTAATGAAATTAATTATTAACTATATTTTAAACTTTTGTATGTTGCACTCCGACCTGTAAATTTACAAATTAAGAAATACGGAAAATAGCTATGTCTTGCGCAGTCAAGAAGTTAGATATTATGCAATATCTCGTTTTTAAAATTTCCTAAGAAACTTGGAAGTAAATAAGATATTTCAGAGCAAAGGGGCTGCACAGTTATTTGCTTTCATTTGTCTTTAATCCAATGCAAATAGCTGAAAATTTACCTTGTTTTAAATATTATCTCTAGGATCTATCAGATGACCAGATTGTGCCTGCAAATAACATGAATTTCTACTATTATTCTTACTAATACTATATAGGGCTGTCTACGACTAGTCAACAAGTCAAAGGGCGTTGACTGGTAAATAGGAAAAGTGAATTCTGTGAAGAAAATTTGCTCCTGCTCTATACTCGGCCTCCTTGCATGCCAGCCACGATTTAATAAAGCATCAAGAGGCAAAAATCAAACCTTAACTGCTATCTTTAGTCTCAATTTGTTTATTCAGGGCAAAATCATCTGAAATTAGGACCTAAAACACCACAGATAGTTCGATCGTAAAGTACTAATCGAGAACAACACGGCTTTATAATCCACAGAGAAAAAAATTGCTTATTTTAAGAAAAAAATTGGCGAGTGACACAAGAATTTACTGAAACCTTAAAGATACTCAATTTTACGACAAAATTCAAATCTTACGATGTAAACTTATAAATTATACAAAATGCCTCTGAACCACTCCGAAGAAAATGGTAAGACGAATAAACTCAAACAGAACCTGTGTTTAGTAAGGTATATTCAGAATGATATGAACTAGTGATTAGGATTATAGAGTTGCAACCTAAAGGAAAAGGGTGTGTTATAAGAACAGTCTAGAAAACCCCTTGTTCTCTTGTGACGTTGTTAAACAGTAGATGGGTGATCGACCAGTAGATCAATTGTAGATGGACAGCACTCCTATTCTTACTTTCCACTCTTGCTCTTTTAACTACTGGTAGTATGATGTTCCTTCTACTGCTGTACAGACTACCAGTACTGTCATCGAGTTTAAATAAAAGTGCCGGACGTTTGTTGGGTAGACCATTTCCGGAAAATTTTCCACACTCCGTTCTTCAGAATTGTAGAAAATTAAAAATATACCTTTCTAAGAAAGCTTTAGTTTTCTACGATCCTCTATTAATCCAATAAACATAAACTTTCTGAAGCATACCATAATTACACAATTACCTAACCTATCCACTTTGTCCCAAGTAGCACGTAAGGCCTCCAAACCCTGCCTCTACTCTGTACTGTTGATGGCTGTGGCACGTGTCTCGATTCAGGATTTCAATCCACCAAAATTATGGTCTTCCGTGTTATCTCCTTTTCTTTAGGGCCAAGGTCATGGCTTTTTTGACAAGTGACAATATTTTCTTTCTGCACGCAGAGTCAAGTGGTGTACCTGACTTTAATGACAACGAGACGGCTGTAGCGTGTGGTAGCACAAACATATAATTGTTACCGTTTGCTTTACTAAAATTCTCACTTAAAAACAAATGCTTCTGTTACCTTTAGAGTAGTTGTATTTTAAGAAAGGAAATTCGTTAACAAGACGTAAAAGCATTTATCACAAGTGTCTGAGAAGAAAGAACAATAAAAACAAAGAGAAAGGCGATCCCGAGATCGTGAAATACGAGGTTGACGTCTGACTTTGTTAAGCTTGTATCATGCTGAGGACGGCCTCCTTAGTCTTGGTTAGCAACCCTTTTAAAGACGGTGTCTCAATCAAAAAACTTGTGATGATGAAACCTCATAAACAGCCCTCTTTTTTCAGAGCAATCTATGGTTTTTGTTCTTGTTGTTGTTGTTGTGTACGCAGTTGGAGACAGATTGGGAGACCACCCCGGTGAGCTCGATCCGGCCACATGAAACGGGAAACAAACCTTCCCTCACCGCCGAACGAGTGAATATCTATAGCAAACACCAACGCCTTCTACCCCCTCCCCCAGCACGTACCTGTAAAGAAACGAGTAGGTTGCACCGGGAATAACCATCCTAAACAGAGGAACGTCAAAGACACACCTTTCCTGGGAGGCTTTTCTTTGGTGACAANTCTTTAGGGCCAAGGTCATGGCTTTTTTGACAAGTGACAATATTTTCTTTCTGCACGCAGAGTCAAGTGGTGTACCTGACTTTAATGACGACGAGACGGCTGTAGCGTGTGGTAGCACAAACATATAATTGTTACCGTTTGCTTTACTAAAATTCTCACTTAAAAACAAATGCTTCTGTTACCTTTAGAGTAGTTGTATTTTAAGAAAGGAAATTCGTTAACAAGACGTAAAAGCATTTATCACAAGTGTCTGAGAAGAAAGAACAATAAAAACAAAGAGAAAGGCGATCCCGAGATCGTGAAATACGAGGTTGACGGCTGACTTTGTTAAGCTTGTATCATGCTGAGGACGGCCTCCTTAGTCTTGGTTAGCAACCCTTTTAAAGACGGTGTCTCAATCAAAAAACTTGTGATGATGAAACCTCATAAACAGCCCTCTTTTTTCAGAGCAATCTATGGTTTTTGTTCTTGTTGTTGTTGTTGTGTACGCAGTTGGAGACAGATTGGGAGACCACCCCGGTGAGCTCGATCCGGCCACATGAAACGGGAAACAAACCTTCCCTCACCGCCGAACGAGTGAATATCTATAGCAAACACCCACGCCTTCTACCCCCTCCCCCAGTACGTACCTGTAACGAAGTGAGTAGGTTGCACCGGGAATATCCCTCCTAAATAGAGGAACGTCCAAGACGCACATTTCCTGGTTGGTTTCTCATTGGTGAGATAGAGCCAACAGTTGTTATTCTACCACACGAGATTTCCCAGGATTATTCATGGGTGCCACCTATACACACCTACAAGGACGACACTAGAAAGCATCAGTAACCCACAAGCAAGGAAGATCGGTTTGGAAAGAAACTAGAAACAATAAACCTTCAATTACCCAATTACCACCGAAGAGAGGGGGGGAGGTCAAAAATTCCAAAATATTCTCCAAATCGATGAAGAACCAGATTCAAAATCAGATGATCGGCGAGATCGATTTCTTCCATGGTACAGAAGAACAACTTGAAACGAAGGCTATTTGTTACCAACCAGTCAGGAAAACCTGTCTAATCAGCATCCAGGCGTCACCACGTGGAGGTTGCCTTCTTGGATACCCGCAATCTATGGTAGACAGTGTCTGCTGTCGTTCCATTTAATACCACACTCATCATCATAGAGCTCAGCTAGACGTCATGCTGATAGTCTTCGTCACTATTTCTATTTTTACCTTTTTATGACAGTTCTAATCAAACAAATAATACCCGTTATTCTATAGACCTCGAATGGTCAGATAGTGAAAAGCATCTCGGGACTCAATGTTGACTTTTTATCGAAGATTCTAGACATGTAGAGTACTAGCTCTACCCAGACCCCGAAAGAGTACTTAACTTTAAAAATACTCTCACTTCACCATTTAATAATGTCAAGAGGTCTCTTCATTCTGACTGTCTTCATATTCGTGCGGTTTGTGAGACAAGACCCAATTAAAGTGTCTGATATATAGATCCTCATTTTGATGCTTGTTTACCTTTGTTTTTACCAGAATCTACAACACATTGATATGTCCTTTCTATTGTCGCTCTAAATGATCTTTCAGTTGTTCGAAGTCGAGAAACTGAATCTATAGATAACCCTTTCATGTCCTTTCCTTAGGCCAATTGTTACATATGGTTAGTTTTTATTCTCCTTCACCTGACTCGTGCTCAGTTATTGGAAAAATACCATTGATAAGTCTCTGGACAAGCATCATTCTACATACTTTTGTGTCTTTGATAGCTTCTATGCTTATTGCATGACTTGGTTCAGTCATTCTAATCGAACTGAAAGACCTTGAAAAGTAACTGCTAATTGCGCTCATGATCTTGTACAGCTTATTAATTTTTTCACACGATTTCCTGATTCAGCCTCAGGAGAAATTGGCCTTAAGGAAGTCTTTTTGACTTTTGTTCCTGAGCAGTTTACGGTTTCATTTCTATCTTCTTTTGCATCTTCTGATTATTTTGTTGTAACTGTAAAGTTTAAGGGACCTTCTTTAAATCTTCTTAATAAGCCACAGCATCGTATGACTTTGATAAGCCTGACTGAAATGGATTTTGTCGATTTCCCAGTGGTATACCTTGGAATTCAGTGTTTATTAAATTGGTTTCTGCATCTGCAAGTGAATTCACATTCTAGGGTCAGGTTGGCTTTGAAACATTTATTGCTGGTTGCAGTTACAAAGTCAAATCTTATTCTCCACCAAGGTTCATTGCTCGTTGTTTTTCTGCCATTTCCGACAGCAATCAATTTAATCTTTAGTTTTATCAATGGAACCAGCGAATGTCGGGTTTCTTTCAGACGAACTAGCAATATTGCAACAAGCAGATTTCTGATGCTGAATTCCGCTGTACTAAGTGAGTTTGTGGATCTGTACCTTCCCCAAAAAGTTAGAAGAGGTTTTTGAAGACTAACAACAATTATTTTCCACTTTTTCAATTATTTCTTCAATTTTTGAGGGAATTAAATTTTCTATATCCTTTAGTGCACTAGCAGAATTCGTTCAGAATCCTGTTGTAGTTGAGTACGTATTTAGAAGATTTAGCTCTCCTTCAGACCTTTTGACTGTAAGCACAGAACATATCTATAGATTTATGAATATGTCTGGCGAAGAACGTGTCTCTGGATATTTTCAAGATATTTGACAAGTGTGGCTCCATGGCTTGTTTTAAAAGGTAATATTCAGTCCTTTCTATCGAATCTAAACTTCGTGCCTCACTGGATGGAATAACATCTGATAAGCATTCCATTAATTTTGGCTTTCCTCAAGATTCTATTCTCAATCCAGCTCTCCTCCCTCTTTACATCAATTGTTTTCACCTGTAACTTGCTGCAGTTCATTAACATTTATACTTTTGGCATTACCTTGTATTCTTGAATTGGCCGCAGAACATCTTAGGAGGAACAAAGAAAGTTGCGGAAGATTTGGAGTCTGACCTTCAGTCTCGCAGAAAACTGGCGAGGAAGGAGCTGGATTTTGTTCATTAAAGCAAAAACGCGAGTGAGTGTTGTTCAATAGAGAGGAAAGCGTTTAACTGTCTTTATTGGCGCCATTGTTGTTATTGGCGATTATTCTGATGTTAACCCTGATAGGTTTCTTTTCCTCTTCAAGGATGCTGAACAATGAGGCTGCTCGGTTTATTCTTATTTCCAGATTTTTCTTGGAGTTCAAATATTCAATCTATTGGTAATTGTTTTTCTTAAACGGTTTGTTCTTTGTGTAGAGAATACTTAATGCATGAGGCCATTTTGTATGTCTCTACAACAATAAGAAAGTAATGAAAACGCAGTGATTAAAGATTTCTAAGTGAAGACCTAAAATTGAACTTTTTCTTACAGTTCATGCAATTGCAGCATTGACCTTTGCAGGACAAATCCATATCTTTTCATTCAAGTAGCACCTCTTTACTTACTAAACATTCGGTTTTTCCTTATACTTAAAGTATTTCCATCTTCCTCCCTCTTATAAGTAGCTTGATTATACTCGTGCATACATGAAAAGTCTTAAGTTAATCTTTCAGATTTTTCCTGACTTTAAAAAATCATCTTTATTTTGCGAGAAACACCCTGATACACTAGTATCTTGAGCAATTTTACGAGAACAACATTAATTATCTGTCCAGGAAAAAGGAAGTGATATTTATTTATATTTATTTATTTACGAATATTTATACAGGATAAAAGCTTCAGTTATTTACATATTTACATAAATACTGTTATCAATGTTTGTCCTGTATATGTATTATTAAACGTACGAGAAAATTATTGCACCACCTTCTTCTATGTTACATTTTAGATATGCCCATTTTCACAGGTGCTCCTGAAATTTGGACTCAAAAAAGAACATTTGTAAAGGCTCACTGTATCTGTAAGCAAATGTCTAAGAAACAGGCCTGTCAAGCTTGGAAATAGGAAAGCTAACAGAAAAAACTTGAGCTCCAAATCCATAGATTTTCAGTTTTAAAAAGTAAAGGAAAATAGTTCAGAAGTTTGGTCAAAAGAATAGTAAACAGATGTGTCTTCAGGTCTTATAAAAGTAGCTTCGTTAAGAAAAGGCTTTGTGGAACTCTTTTTAAAAATTGGATTAATTTAATACATGGAGGAATGGTGGTATCACTGTTAACTATGAAACAGAATTCGTTGGACAGACAACGATAGAAAATCGTTGCAAAAATAAAACTGAATTTTTTTTTGCATTACTCAGACGTCTTACTTGGATCAGTTGTTGACGGTGAGAGGTTTACTACACATTGCAGCAAATCAAAGCTTAGTTTAACTCTACATTTAATTGCTTGTAACACGGCAGTTTTAGCTTCCGATATTTTTTTTTTCTTGTTTCATTTATGGCAATAGTGAATAAAGGGATTAATGTACAGACCTACTTGTGTAAAGTGAACAGGTAATTATTACTACATTTTTTACTCTACCTTTGGCTGAAAATCACAGTTCCGTTGGGATATATTGTTGCATGCAAATTTTCTCTAGTCACAATGCTTTTCTCCCAGTACTTCATGCCAGGAAAGAAAACATCAGGTAACCAGAGCGATTCTGCTTGCTGCCCAACAAACGTCATCGAAGAAAAATGAGTGTCTTTTCCACCACAAACTAATCTGTGGTCTCGCCATTTCAGATGCAAAATAAATTCAATTGAGTAGTGCTAAAGGAAGTCAAATAAAAGTTAAACAACAACAAAAAAGTGGTGAAATTCTCTAGTTCTGGAAATAAAATACAAGGAGAGCCGTTAACGTAGCCTGCCTAGTTTAATAATGAGGTTTATTTATATTCACAAGCGTAAAAAAAATGCATCTCTCTTCATAGTCATTTCATTTGCTTGCATTAGGTAGCTTAATGCCTTGTTTGAGACAGGTTTTTGTCACATACTATTGCAACTTTCCAACTAAAGAGAGAGAGAGAGAGAGAGAGAGAGAGAGAGAGAGAGAGAGACCGACAGATATACACACACAGAGACAGACAGACAGACAGAGAAAGAGACAAAAAGAGACACAGAGAGAGAGAGAGAGAGAAAGAGAGAGAGAGAGAGAGACCGACAGATACACACACAGAGAGACAGAGAGACAGAGAAAGAGACAGAAAGAGACAGAGAGAGAGAGAGAGAAAGAGAGAGAGAGAGAGAGAGAGAGAGAGAGAGAGAGAGAGA
>RDPX01000056.1:1784541-1798646 GCA_003991215.1 Morbakka virulenta
GAGAGGAAGAGAGGGGGGGTGAGAGAGGGGGAGAGAGAGGAGGAGAGAGAGAGGGAGAGAGAGAGGGAGGGAGAGGGAAGGGAGAGAGGGGTGAGAGAGAGGGGAGAGAGAGGGGGGAGAAAGAGAAAGAGAGAGGGAGAGAGAGGGGAGAGAGGGGGGTAGAGGGAAAGAGAGAGGGAGAGAGGGAGAGGGATGTCATGTCATTGACGAATGACATGAAAATTCGAATTATTATTTAAACGTCTGATCATAATTTTCACATTTTTAGATGATCTCATCCTTAAACATTTTCTTTGGTTATCTGTGCTGTATATAATACGCACGAGATCTCAACGTAGCAGTTGATTTCAAAATATTTCTTCTGATATTTATTATTATTATTATTATTATTATTATCATGATTATTATTGTTAATTTATTTATGGTAATATATAATAATCCAATAACGAGTTGATGACAATAACAGTAACCATGGGAAACCTTATTTACCTCTTTCTGTGAATTTAACAAAACCAATTTTTGGAAATACATTTTTTGGTACTTACGCTATTAGAGAATTTAATTGAGACCATATTTTGAATAAGTACCTTGAGAATCACAACCACATTTCCGTTTTCTGAAAAAAAGAGTCAGAAAACATTGTTATATTTAGGGCAAAAAAAAGATTTTTTTTCAAAATAACAATATGACTATCAAACCTTTTTTCTTTTCTATTCCCGTCGCTTGTGCTGAAACAGGTATGGGTCTGCATGTCTATCTGTCCATGTGTATGTCCATCTGTATGCCACTGCCAACCAAAGTAAAAAAAACCCCGGAAATATAATTATATTTCCGTTTTTAAAAAAAATTAGGAATAGGATCTTCTTTTACTTTGACTTTTTGTAAATACCTTCTGAATCTCATTTCAAAAATGCACGATCACAAAACTTTGGTTGGCAGTGCACACCAAAAATTTGAATACCGTTTTGACTTTTCTATTCTTCATCCCAGATAGCTACTTAATTACAATGGCATATTTTTATAGTAATATATATCCAATACATATAGATACTACTAAAATGCATTTTCTGTCAGAATCAATAATGCGATTACTCAATTATAATTGAGTGGAAATTGACCGGAAGGAAATTAATGTGTAACCTGAATATCACAGACCTTGTTTTATAAGACGAAGCTATCTTTAGTGATGTTTTAAATGTTTGCTATTATTGTTAGTTTCTGGAGTACAGCTTGTACCATTTTTGATGTTACAGTAAAAATTGTTTCAAATTGAAATAAGTTGATAAAAATGAATACCTACGTAAAAAGAACACGTTTGAACTAATCTAAACATTGATAAGAAAAACATCAAGACTGTTCCATTGTAGTAAATATATTATCTGTTTATTAGGAAAGGTAAGCAGACTTTCTATTGCATTTCTTTTGTTGCTCTTTCGATATTCAATAAAAATGGTCATTTGAAGAATAGTTGGTTCTAACATATTTTATACAAATGAGTTATTTACTGAATATATTAAAAGATTAAATACAAGTCAGGGTCGTCCTTCCTGAATTTATGCATATATTTATACATACACACACATATATATATAAATATGTGTGTGTGTATAAATATATGTACGTATCAGAATATGATTCAGGTTCTTTTGATTCAATGCTGAAGTGGTTTGATTCCCTGCTTTCAACGCAGAGGGTTTTGCGTTCGAGTTCCTTCTGTTTTATGCAAAGCTGTTGTAGGAATAGCCAACATTTCGAGTGGATTTATTGATTTTATTTGTCTGCAGAGTAAACAAGTAACAAATGGCAAATAAAGTTGCCAAGAAAGGAGGAAGAAATTTGGTTGAAAATATAGCCTATTCTTCATTGTTTATTTAAGGATGTAAGCAAATATACACGCAAATTGGTAAACAAATATTACCATATACTGGGTGACTGGTCCTACTAGAGTATACCCCAAGCAGAACAAGGCTGATAGCAATCATTGAAGTATGATCCCCGCTAGATAATACTTCGAGAAATGATCTATTAGCTTATATGAAATAGTTTTTTGTCTTTTGTAACTAAAAAACTAATTAATGTGAGACACGTGTTAGTTACATTTGAAGGTGAAATATACTTGAATCTTGATTGCCCTTTCAGTATTTCAGAAGAGAATGTTGGTATTAAAATTCACGAAACAACTAGTTGGTCAATGATGTTATTGTATCACAAGCGAGAGCAGAATATCTCTTATAAACACTATAGTATGTACGGGGATTAAAAGAAAAGCAGAAATAACAGTTTGATAGTGTTTAGGTTTCAGGGCTAAAATAGATTGTTTTTAAAAAAGTCATTTGTTTTGGGTTTTTTGTATAATTCCCATAGCCGGATCAGTTCTAAGTGGAAAGCGTTTCCATTTTTTAAAAATTTATACCCAGATAGTGGGGGAGGGGACACCAGAGTGAATAAACTGGGTTTCCTAAGGAAAAAAAATTTGGGGGGTGGCAGGAAGGTATCTGGAAGCCTTGGAACCTCCCCCAGATCCAGCGCTGATATCAAATATTTTTTCTGCAAGATATATTAAGATAGATTTAATTTTGAGTTCTATTATTTCCTCCAAAAATATCAGCATCCCTACATGCCAACGGAGTTTTCTTCATCTTGTGTTCAACATTCTTGCAGTCGCAACACAAATACCTGGAAATCACCTCTGTCTAATTCACGATCTCCAGTAGAAAATGCTTGTAAGGTGAGATTTAGGACTTTTGATTACTACAACAGTAGATTAAAGTCAACTGCAAACACAAGGTCTTAATTTGGCACCCCGAAACAAATTTGTTGGTCGATAAATGAGCACTCTTCGCGGCAGGCATAATGTTACTAGAATGGCTTTACTAGGTGCTACCCACGAATAGTAGGTAGTTGCCACATACAAGCATTGATAGTACGGATTCTGTTGGGGTTCTGTTGGGATTCGGTAGAAGAGATGACAAGACCATTATTTACTGAGATACCAACTATTTACATATGGTTGTTAACAAAGAGTTAATTGAAATGGTAGGACACTTACTGTGGTAAGTTAATAGACCACCTTACACAAAGAGATTGGATAGAATCAAATGGGGGTAAGAGATTAGGAAGTAGGCAGAATGTCTATATATCGCACGTACCCACTGTTGTATATATAGTAAGCACAAAGGATATTCTATCAAAGAAAAGCAAAGATAGTTTAAATAGATAAACGAGACACAAGGTACTGAAGAGAGTGACTGGAAAGACCACATCCTGTGGACCTTCTATAATTTGCAAAAGAGTAAAAGAGAATAGATAAATCTAACAGAGCATTGACTATCTATTTTAGAGACTTTCGTTATAAGAGGCTTTATTTTATCTGGAATTATTTAGCTCTCGTTAATAGATTACTACATTTTAATACCACGTGTATCATACATTATTTATGGTCATAAAAATTTCAGGTGCTGCCCTCCTTACAAGAAACCAATGATGAACTTGAGGGACTCAGCTACTTTACTTATAAAACAAAATTAACCTAAATATCACTTGTTATTTTTTTCTTTCAATATTCCAATCATCTGTCCCATACTTTGTGGAATAGAGAGACAATTTTATCAGAAATATGACGACTAAAGAAATTAAAAAGTACTGTTCTTACAATGCAAAAAGGTGTTCATTGTATTTTAGTCTCCATTCCTGTCCAATTACTTGGTATTCCACGCTCCAGCTTTATAGGTGCCAATATGCTTTACCTGCATTTGTCTAAAATACAAAATCTCTACTAATAAGATATGAATAGATCGTCATTTTGATCTAGTTTCATCATCCTGTGTAACTCATAGCAAAATTAGCTCCATCGCAAAGAGGCATAATATTGAAATTATCACTTTTTCAGAACATTGTAGAAAAAACTATGAAGACTTTGATGGGAAAACACCTTAGAGTAGACCCCCAAAGCGATGAAAAGACCAAATACCAGAGGATTGCAATATGCCTCTTCCTTGAAAGAATGGCTGCTGATCGAGATCAATGGAAAGAAAGTGTTAAGAAGAAATGTGCAAGGATCTAAAAAGATTATGCAATAAAGTCAGTCAAACTCAGTCATATATTTTATTATTTATTTATATGTAATATATATTATATATAAGTATATAAGAACATATATTTTAGAAAAATATTTTTACTGACTTTAGAGGATTGCATTTTTATTGGGGTTTGGAATACGATAAATTCATTATTCGTTTCGAATTTTTTTTAAAAAGGCATTAATTCCAAAGAGGCGTTTATTAAAAAAAGAAAAGTAGTTTTTGTTGTTGCATTTTCTTCTTCTTCCTTCATCTTAAGCAAGGCTAGTAACCACACAAGTGCAGATGGTTACTTTTCTAAGTTGAATATTTTCCGTGTACTATTTAGATCTTGTTTATAATTGATTTGTTGCCTCTCCTAATGTTATCTCCAAAAACATGAACTTCCGTAGTGTGCCATTATAATGGAGAAACGAATTGAGTACAGTATTTTCAAGGTCTTGTCTGTAGCTCAAACCATTCTGCAAGATAAGCTCTTGATTAAACCACTTTCCCACTACTGCATTATCTTTAGAGAAAAGACATTTATTCTACAAAGACCATTTTCTGTAAACATTATATGAATGCATCTTTATGCCAGGTTTGTTGCTCTTTAGATCCTGGAGTGCCAAAGAAATTGCTAAACAGGTTTGTCTAACGACATTATTTTTGTCTGTTTTTATTAAAATAAAAATTATGCTTGTTGATATAGATGTTGATATGAAGTCCGAAGTTGTTTTCCAAATAATTTATTACATATTTTTTAGAAACAAACTGAAGTAATAAATTAAAAAGTATACAAATAACTTCTTTTTTCTTACCTTTCTCAATTGGTATTACTCTGCTGTCATACCCTTTTGGAAGTTCTGGACACAACTTGTTTCTTGACTCAAGGCAACCTCCGCTACAAAATCACGAATTATTGTAAATTAGAAAATGGCAGATATATGTATATTCTTATTCTTATTCATTCCGTAATCGTTCAAATAAACGCCCGGGCGCTTACGTAATTTTTATGCTTTTCAGGGGGGGACGCTTATTCAAGAAGGGCGCTTATTCAAACGATTACGGTAGTGGACGGTGGATTGGAGAAGTTTCCTGATAAGAAAAACAAAAAAGAATAAAAATTGTTAAAGAAAAAGTGTTATTCTTTCTTTTCCAAGTGTTCCCTTCCCTCCATTCAAGGTATTGAATTTTTTAATCGATTTTCTCCTTTAATTCCGAAAATTCGAATAAGCACTCCCTAGAACAAAGGAGGGGGGCGCTTATTTAAACGATTACGGTATATATATATACATATATCTACATATATATCTACATATATATACATACATATATACATAAATATATATATACATATATATACATAAATATATATATATACATATATATACATATATATATATACATAAATATATATATACATATATATACATATATATACATAAGGTTTAAAGAAGCAAGTGATATGTCAAATACTTAAGTAAAGTAACAAGAAGCAAAAGGAAATTTCTATGAAAGAACTTGTTTTGTGTCTTGACAATTTATCTCTGCAGTAGAAAGTATTGTCCAGTAAATAATGCTATCAAATGTCCAGTTAAAACAATTTAATTAATTTAGACAATGTTGACATCATTAAATATCAAGCATACTCTTGAAACATTCCAAAGTTGTTTTGACCAGCAACTTTTAAATGACCAATCCTTGTCGCCAAGGACAAAATATGATACCTTATCCTGATGTGAAAAAAGAACTGATTGGAGATACACAAACCAATCTTGATCATTGTCATAATTTATGGACACCATGTCACTTATATCTAAGATTTAATTAACAATTAAACAGTAATTAGAGACGATTGCAGTCATTTAAACACTTTTGTCCTAATAATAACATAACGTGCGTTATTATCTTATAGGTTTATTCAATTTTTTATGCTTTTTATGGTTTTTATGGTAAATGGTTTATTGTAAAAATAAACAGGAAAAGGTAATAGGTGAATTAGATCAATGACAATCCTTAGTTAACGATGATAATTTATACCTATCTATAATATACATCTGAAATATGAAATCAGAAGCAATGGTGTATACCTTAATCCCAAACACCAGGAGTCGGGCAACAGGAAACAAACACATTGGACGATGACTTGGACGTCACAATATAAAAAACTAATTTTCTCCGAAGTTTTTCAACTTTTGCTCAATAAGCACACGTTGCTTTTTCTATTGAACGAAAAATTGTTGCATCGGTCAAGAAGATTGAAACCTTTCTCTGTTTTTGTAAATGATGAAAGCATGAGAATCTGGAAAACACTTTCTAGGCAAAGTACAATGTAAAGCCTTCTTTGCAAGTGACAGCAAGATTAATGTATAAAGTAGACATTTAATAATTGAATTGGGACTGACGTAACGCGACTTCAGCTGGAGAAATGTATATATATGCGTATGATAAATAAAAAAGCTAATATCTAAGACATTGTGACATTGTCATTGAGCCACAAACGGAAGTCCTCACCAACGGTTTTGATATCACCTCGAATACCTATCATTTGGCAAATCAATACGTCTTGATGGGATTGAATTTCATCACAACAACAAAATGGATTGTCCCTTGGACCAATTCTATGCATGAAATCAGCGTATCTTCCACATCCAGATCGTAAACGATTTCAGAGAACCAATTGTTTACGCTTCAGGTCATGTCCTGGAGGTTTCACCGTAGGTTCAGGCATAAATTGGGAAAGCTGATTTTCTGTATTACTCCNTATATATATATATATATATATATATATATATATATATATATATATATATATATATGCGTATGATAAATAAAAAAGCTAATATCTAAGACATTGTGACATTGTCATTGAGCCACAAACGGAAGTCCTCACCAACGGTTTTGATATCACCTCGAATACCTATCATTTGGCAAATCAATACGTCTTGATGGGATTGAATTTCATCACAACAACAAAATGGATTGTCCCTTGGACCAATTCTATGCATGAAATCAGCGTATCTTCCACATCCAGATCGTAAACGATTTCAGAGAACCAATTGTTTACGCTTCAGGTCATGTCCTGGAGGTTTCACCGTAGGTTCAGGCATAAATTGGGAAAGCTGATTTTCTGTATTACTCCATCGCTATTCCCACACATCAGCAGCCCAAGATTTGACAGATGCTATATAGTTTATGGTGAAAGCCAACAGGTGCATGCGATTCGAAAGTGGAACGCTGCTCGTCAACCTCTTGTTTGTAATTGGATATGCAACCAATTTTTCAAGAATGTGCCCTTCCTCTGATAGCACACGATTTTGTAAATTCAATATATTTTTATCTCTTCTTAAGTCGGCAGGTTCAATACCACAAAGAATAGGAAGAACATCAGTTGGAGTAGATTTTATACAACCACTCACTAGTCTCAAGGATTCATTAAGTGCAACGTCAACTTTCAGTGATGGCTTTGGTTCCAAACAGGAGAACAATATTCAGCAAGCAGAGTAAGAAAAGGCCAAAGCAGATGATCTCAAAGTCGAGAAATCAGCACACCACTGATTGCCAGCAACACGCTTTAGTAGGTTACATCTCTTGGTAACTTTAGAGGAGACTTCTGTCAAATGATGTTTGTATAAGAGAGTACGGTCTGGTGTGACACCAAGGTGATTGGGAGTTTTTTCTAAAGGTAACCTCATATCAGACATTGAGTTCATAATCAGCTCTTCGATCAGCAAGATGAAACACGATTGAAACAGTTTTGGTGATGTTCAGTTTGAGTTTGCAGTTTTTGGAGTATCATCAGCATAGATATATTTTTACTAATAGTTGGGGCTATATCGTGTGTGTACAGGTTGAAAAGAAGTGGAGCAATGACTGAACCTTGTGGTACACCATTAGTTAGGGTGCGGCACCGTGATTTCTTAGCACTCACATGTACATGAAAGCTCCGCTCTGATATCATGGTCATAACGACACGAACTATTTCCTTGCTTGGTATCGTTCACAATAATTTCGTGTGTAAGCCCACGGTACCTCACAGTACCACAGGCGGCAGAAAAGTCGACAAAAAACTCCTGTCTTAAGTTTCTTCTCCAAAGCCATGGACTCCTAAATAATAACATCGATGTTATTATTTAGGAGGCCATGTCAAAAGCACATTCAATATCCTCTGTAAGTAAGAAAACGTGATCCTGGGGAGATTTACCTGGTCAGAAACCTACTTGTTCCTTGGGTAAGATCGTTTCAGCGATTGGATGGATGCGATCGTAAAGTAACCTTCCGTAAAGCGTAGAGAGAACACAAAGCAGACTTTACTGGTCTGTAACTGCTAGCAGCATTTGGTGGTTTCTTGGGTTTAAGCACAACAACCACTTTCCCAAGTTTCCATATTTTGGGTACTTTGTTTGTATGCAGACAGACATCCAAGAAAGATCGTAGCCATTGAATGCAGTTCTCATGGATAGGGAGAAAGTACTCAGGGTGTAGATTGTCTGCGCCTGCGGCTTTACCAGCTTTCAGTGATTTAATGGCAGATATTATTTCATCATCTGAAAACTCATCGCAAAGGTTTTGATCTTCTGATAGGGAATTTCATTCTTCTTTCAATTGTTGATTAACTTCTCTTGTAAATTGGCGATTAGTGTAACTGTGTAACACAAATTTAAATCAGATTCTAAAGATGGAAGATCGTCACACATATTTCCAGTTGTATTTTCAAATCTATCCCAGTCGGCTTTATTGAATTTCCATCTTGGTAGTGACGATGTTGGCGTGTATTCGATCAAAGCCGGCTTATGGATGATTGTAGGTCGATGATGAGATTTTGGAACGTTACCCAAAACAGTATGTACTGGATGAGGTAGAGAGCTGTTGAGATCATGTGTGAAGAATGTAATATCTGGATTCGTGTAGATGTCCCATGTACCAGAATAAAACGTCTTTGGTTGATTATGATCGAAAATCAACATAATATGGAATGTGCAGGACCAATCACAAAGAACATCACCATAAGAATTATTTCTAGAAAAGCCCCAAGTTGTATGGTGACACTTGAAATCACTTGAGTATATTGCTTGGTTGATCATATTGGGGTGGTGGTTTAAACTGAGAATTAAGTGGTTTGTAATAGTTTGGGTATGCGGGCCTGGAGACCTTAGGGAGTGAACGACCCTACCATACAAGTTCCAGGTCACCCTTTGGCAAGATGAAGTACCTACTTAGCCTCCCTGACCTGGGTAGCGGTGAAGCACTGGGATGCAGCAGAGCTTGAGGATGCTGGATGAAGAACCTGACGTATGGCCAACGATAGCACTCATAAGGGCAGTAGGTAAGTACTTGTGTATCACCTTACTGCACCGGCTGTCTTGTGGGATAGGTTCAGATGGACCAAAGGCTAGAGTTTCAGCTCGAACAAACTAGATGTGGAAGGCAAGGGGAAACTACCACATTATTTCCTCAGAATATCATGCTAATTCACAGAAACTTATTCAACACTAACAACGTGAATGGAGATAGGCATACTAACGAGAGGATGTCAAAGATTCTAAAGTCACGATCAATCACAATGGACACCAAGTTGAGAGTCCTAACGTACTATGTCCTTCCTGTCTTGTCCTGCGGATGTGAATCATGGACAATTACGGCAGAGTTAGAAAGAAGGTTGAATGCTGCTGAAGTTTGGATGCTACGTAGAATTTTATGGATCTCCTGGACTGAACATATCAGCAACGAAGAAGTTTTCAGAAGAGCCAACTACAGCAGATAATTCTTTTGCATGATCAGGAAAAGGCAACTTTCATTCATTGACCATGTGTTGAGGAAAGAAGGCCTATGTAGTCATTCTCTCTCCTGCATACGTATCCGAACCACCTTAGCCTAGACTCCCGCTGCTTTTTTCTTATCTTCGTAACATGGGCTGTACCTCATATATTTACATTTGGGATCATGTCTAGCCTTGTGACCCCTAAAGACCAAAGTAGCATACGTAGCTCTTCTACTTCCAGCTCAGCTTCATGCTTTTTTTTTGTTGCTACTGTTTCAAGTCCATACAGCATTGCTGGTCTTAATAAGGACTTGTATATTTTTCCCTTCGCTACGGCACTTAGCTTTCTGTCGCACATTATGCCAGTCACTTTTCTCCATCAATTCCAACCAGCTTGTACCCTCTTATTTATTTCTTTGTTGCATTCTCCGTCACTTTGTACAGTGGATCCTAGATATCTAAAGTCTTGAACTCTTTTAACTTCCGCCCCTTCCATATCTATTCTATCCTCACTTGTGCTATTTAGCAGCTTGAAACTTCTGAATTTATTTATTCTACACAAAAGCCACCATTAATTGCCACCACGAAATCCATGTGGGACAGTGTCGGGCATGCGTACATTCAGAAATTAGAGACTAGTCAAAGTGCTCAAGCAGTGAGCATCGCAAAGTCGAGGAGAAAATATAGTTCATATCTAGTTCATATAGTCAATATATATATGTATATAATTTGGTTGTAATAAGGTTTTGGTAAATAATGATAAAATAATGCTAAGGTTTATACCTTTAATAAAATAAACTTCAAGTTTAGTTTAGTGAATGTAAACCGCACAATAAGTGTGTGACTGAGTTTTAATTCAATAGACGCATGAATATGACTAAAATAAAATGAAAATAAATACAACAAAAACGCAACTAGAACAAAAAGTGATAGTTAAACTATAAATTCACAATATGATAAAATAGAATAACTTTAGGATACTGACAGAAAGTACCTGAACTCAAAAGAAGACAGTATGATATACGATGATAAGCAAGGAAGATTATCTGACAAAATTGTTTGCATGTGTCCAAAGTTTAGTCGATGATAAGCAAGGCCAACCTCCCACTGTAAGAAAGAACACGGGACATCTACGTAGAATAGAAGCTGACGAAAAAAATGCTTTGTTTGAAATGAAACATGAAAAAGCAATTGGAGCAGATAGGATACCAGATAAAATAAAACTGCTGAATACAATATTTCCCATCACATATCGACATCTCCCTACATATTACATACAATAGAGGGATGTTGATATGTGGTGGGAAATATTGTATTCAGCAGTTTTACTGTTTTTGTATTTTTACTTTGTAGCCTGAAGATGAAGTATTCACTTCGAAATATATTGCAAAATTAATAAAATAGTATTAGAGCTGGCAAAATAATACCCCTCTAAGAATAGTAATTAGAGACAAACAAAAAATTATTTGGGTTTGTCATCGTAAAAAGCAGCTTTAAGTATAAGAAAAAGTACAAGGCAAGAAAGTTTGTGGCAGACAGTGAACAACACACATCAGAAATCTTAGAAAGTTTATCAAAACAGCATGAGTATCACTCATAGGGCATATAATAGACATGACTTGAAATCTGTGATCTCCAGTCATGTCTATCTACAAAAAGGTCTTATTCTCTACCAACAACTGTATTTTTGGTCCCTCGAAGAAACCTCTTAAGGCTGAATTTACAATGCAATAAAATTTTTCNATAATTAGAGACAAACAAAAAATTATTTGGGTTTGTCATCGTAAAAAGCAGCTTTAAGTATAAGAAAAAGTACAAGGCAAGAAAGTTTGTGGCAGACAGTGAACAACACACATCAGAAATCTTAGAAAGTTTATCAAAACAGCATGAGTATCACTCATAGGGCATATAATAGACATGACTTGAAATCTGTGATCTCCAGTCATGTCTATCTACAAAAAGGTCTTATTCTCTACCAACAACTGTATTTTTGGTCCCTCGAAGAAACCTCTTAAGGCTGAATTTACAATGCAATAAAATTTTTCCTGAAAAGATATTTAATAGACAAAGGAATTAGCCTTTTAACCCATCGTATTTCTTCATTATTGACTAAGGTTTTATTTAAACGCATCGGCTGTTACGTGTTCGCTACTTTTACTATATTTTCAAACGTATATGTTGCAATTAGAATGTAAAGATTAGGATTTTGTAAAATTCCAGTCAATTTTCAAAATTCTACAGGAATTTTCTCTCGCATTTCTGTTTACAGCCTATATTTGTAACAACTATCTTATTTCAATCTTAAATATATAATATCATAATAATATAATACAAAATTACAAACTATCTAAAATACAAATGCTAATACTATGCTAATAGTATTTCTAAAGAAATGATAACCAGGGCTGTAGTGATGACAACAGTTATAATAAGGGAGAATAATAATAATGATAAATTTGATAATGATGATGAATATTAGGAATAATATTGACCCCTGAAGTTTGTTTTAGGATTAAAAACAGCAAAAATAAGAGCAGAGTATTTCCGAATAATTGCTCAAAAATAGAACGGAAATATTTGGTATAAATTTCAGTAAGATTACCTTCTGAGAATGCCAACGAAGACAATGCAGAATATATATTTTCTTTGAGGTAACATCGTCAGTATAAAGTTATACTTAACATAAGCACTTCACAATTATATTTTCTTTATCTTAACTGACTGTAATTACATAACACTTTATCATTCTTAATTAGCAAGGAGAGAAAAGTGAAGTAGCTGGTGGCTTATTGAATCTGTGACAAGGGGCATATTAAAATATTGTTAATTTTAAGAGCATATGTATATAGTCGGGTCTTTTGATGAAAGGACGCACATGCCGAATTGAATATATTCCAGCAGTGCTTATTAATATAGTTTATTATTCACAAAAAAAGATTCACATTTATTAAGAGGTTATTATTTTTCTTCACCAAGGGAGGGACACCGATTCAAATCACAGTTCCAGTTTATTTTGCAACAAAACATTTTGTATAAAATTTGTTAGTATGAGCGAATAATAAGAGATATTTTTTCTTAAAAATATAACTCACTGTTACTGCTACTTTTTACTCAGTCGGGTAGGGGGTTGACAACCTTCTCGCGGTTCTCCCTGTCAGTAGACAATGTCGTAAGACACTGGTGAAGCTAATGCCAACAACCCGAGCAGTATGAAGAGTTCAACTACAGATATAGATAACGACGTCAACGGTATCTCTAGCCGCCTTGCTGAAGATGTCGCGTCCGGAGGAGAGGATGCAGGGTCCCTCAGGTCGTCATCAAGCGAAATCCCCGCAACACGTCGGACCTATATTTACCAAGTGGTCCTACAATATTACAGCCGAACGTTGAAGGTCTAACCAAAGTGTGAGGTCATTGGCCTTCAAGCGGACGTGCAAACTGTAAACGAAGAGCTTACTCAGTCACATTTTAAAAAGAGAGGATTCTGCTCTTATTGAAAAACTAATAGTCCAAGAGGTAGAGGGGCTTACCAAGTACTCCCTCAGAAACCTTCAAGATGGACAATTTTAGATAATGCAGGTCCAACATCATTGAATTTGTTAAAATAAAAAAATGCAGCGATAGTCCGGGTTTTATTCCTATTTTGATACAGTCTGTACAAAACTGTGAAAGTGTCGTTTTACTGTTTAGCTCACTTGTCACCGATACACATGTAAATATATATTTGATATTACATAAATTACCCTTCCCTTGATGTATGAAGGAAAGGTTATTTTTATTTGACTTATAAAAATTTCAACTGCACCAATTCCGATTTTGCGGACCAAAATCTTCTCAATTGTGACCTGGTCAAAAGCACCCCAAATGTTTACAACTTTTACTAGTATGACCTAATTAAAATAAAAATAATTGGTTTAGCAAACACAAGATTTAACTGTAAACTGTGAACTTTTTTAAATGACGAGGGTCTTGGTTCTCCTGGAGAATGGGCAATGTTTTGGATACTAGTACCAAATGATACTAAACCGAAACACGGGCATCATCGTGATTGTTACCAAAATCTAAAATGCGTCTGGGACGACCAAAGTCAAGAAAGGAAGTAAAAGATTAAAATGACTGTAACCGCAGATCGTCACCATTTAACTGAGATGTTGACTATGTAATCTGGACTGTTTATTTTGAATAAAAAATGGGAATTTGTAAGTCAGATAAACTATCTACATTCAAATTTAAAGGAGGAGAGGCTCTCCAGGATGCTGCTTGAAGACAACATGATAAAAAAA
>RDPX01000056.1:1808636-1820454 GCA_003991215.1 Morbakka virulenta
CGGTGATTTTCAAGTGATTAATCAAAACGGCACGCGATGTAATGACTAGTTATAAATACGCATGATTCATTATAGCCACAGGAGTCACAACAAACTTTAGCAATATATTTTAAACTACAACTGTTGTTTTGGAAGGAATAAATGTAGAAAACACTTTCGGAAGTTGAAGAATTGAATAATTCTTTTAAACACATTTTTGAGTACCACCCTGTTAACAGCGTTTCGGAAATCGATTCGGAAAAACAAGTTTCGTAGAAGCTTAAATGGTACAAAGTAAATCTTCCCTGGAAGCCCGGCATGATCGAAAATCTGTCTGACAATCGTCAGTTGTGTTTAAATAGTTTAAAATCACTGCAATCGCGATTAAGCAAAGATCCAACGCTCTTTGAATTGTAACGTCAAATTTTTCGTGAACAACTCGCAGCAGGGGTAATTGAAGACAAGAAAACCGAAGTCAATTCACCTTTCCACATCATGATGTTACCCGTGACGACAGACAAACAAGTTCTTCTTCTCACCGGACTCCAGACAAGTAAACTACGTATTGTGTTTGATGGTAGTGCTAAGTCGTCAAAACTTTCTTTGTCGCTGAATGAATGCCTTGAAATAGATCCGAATTATGTATTGAAAATTTTTTATCTGCTGATAAAATTCCGTGCTGATCCTGTTGCCTTGACGGCAGATATCTAAAAGGCGTGTCTACAAATTAGCATAGACAAAGAGGATCGTGATTATTTGAGGTTTTCTTCTGAGTGATAATCCTTCCATTGTTCAGTAAAGGTGGGCCAGATTACCTTTTGGTATGACGTCATCACCTGCTATTCTGGGTGCGACTTCAGACAATCATGTCGCACTTTGCCTCATTGATCCGATTTCAATATTTCGCGTTGATGATTTGACCACAGAGTGCGAAGGTGTAAGTAATGGTTTGGAAATTTATGGCGCTGCGAAGGAAATCACAAAAGCCGCAGGTTTCAATTTACGTAAACGGAACTCAAACTCCAAAAAACTGCTTGCGGGTGTCAAACAAAGGGTGAGTCAATCGACTCATTCGGATCCTGACACGAATTGCTTTTCAGGAAAAGAAACCATGACAACAACTCAACGTAGTGACGAGACCAAAATTTGGAGGCGGGGGGTCAACTGGAACACAGAAACTGACCAGATACATTTTGACGTAACCGAATCATGCAAATACGCCCAAAGATCATTACCTGTCACGAACCAGTCATCGTTGAAAATAACTGCTGAGGTATTTGACCCGTTGGGTGCACTGATTCCCTTTGTTATTAAACTCAAATCTTTATTTCAAGTCATGTGTATCGAGGGTATATCATGGCATGAGGAACTTCAGGGTGAATTTCGCTGAAAATATTCTGATCTTATTTCACAGCTTAATGGATTGACTCAGATTTCATTCCCCAGGTCTTATTTCAAGAACATGAATATCAAGGATATCCAGTTGCACGGGTTCTCGGGCAGTAGCGAAAGCGCCTTCGCATCGGTAATCTACATCAGAGTTGAGTACGATAACAGTGAGATTGACGTTATACTTTTATCATCCAAATCGAGAGTTACACCTATAAAAAGTTAAAGTATCCCAAGGTTAGAATAAATGGGAGCTTCTCTTTTAGCCAAACACATGAAATTGGTTACTGATGCACTTGTAATCAAATCATTGAAGGCAAAATACCTGTGTATTTTTGGGTCGATTCATACAACTTTGTGTTGGATTCGGAACAACAAGCCTTGGAAACAATTTGTTAGAAATCGAGTGGAAGAAATTTTAAAGGTTTCTTCTCACGATCAATGGAGATTTTGTCCAGGAACCGTTAATCCAGCCGATCTACCGTCCAGAGGCACCAGGGGGGGGGACTTCCAGGGAATATGCTATGGTGAGAGGGTTTCAAGTTTCTTAAACTTTCTTTCTCAGAATGGCCTAGTGACATATCTACAGGAAACAGATGCATATCAAGAAATACGAAAAAATCGACCACAAACCAATTTTTGCTCTTCTTGCAAAAGAAACACCAGGAAACCTATCGAATGTTGTAGATTTCGGTAAATTTAGTAGTCAAGGTAAGCTACTAAAAGTTGTTTCAGATTTATTCGCAATTGCAGGTAACACGCAAAGGTCAAAGAATCGGAATTAGACAGTAGTGAAATTGCTCATGCTGAAAAGGTCGTTATTTGGTCGCTAGAATCTTTCGAAAACGAAATCATGTATGTTTCTAATGAGAAACTTCGTATTGATCGTAAACCCCCGTTACTTGTGTCACAATTCAATCTGTTTATGGATAGTGAAGTTATTTTAAGGTCAAAGTCTCGAATTAAAAACGTATATATTGATCTGCAATTTAAGGAGCCAATATTGTTACCATCGAAACATTTGCATTCGAAATTTATTGTTCGTGAATATCATGATTCTGTGTACCATAATGGTGTTTGAGATACACAATGCGATCCGTCGCAGGTATTGGATTTTGCGAGGTAGAAAAATCGTAAAGAAACTCATTCAAAGGTGTGTCACATTTACAAGATTAGAAGGTTTATTTTATAATCCTATTCCATTGCAGTATTTTTGTACATCCGTGTAGACGATGGTTCGCCTTTTAGCAATACAGGTATAGATTTTGCGGGGCCATTGTTAATAATAAACATACATTCAAAGGCTAACGAGAAGGTGTACATTTGTTTGTTTACATGCATGTCCACGAGAGCTTTTCATTTAGAAGGTTCGGAAAAGTTGAACATAACATCATTTTTACGTCGTTTTAGACGTTTCACAGCTCGGAGAGGTCTACCAAGAACCATCATTTCAGCCAACGCTAAGACTTTTAAGGGAGCTATGAAAGATGTCGGGAAGGTAATTTTGTCTAACAAAGTGAAATCTCAACTTGTAGACAGGGTTATCTCTTGGAATTTTTCTATTCAAAGGGCCGCCTGGATGGGTGGGGCATGGGAGTGCCTCGTCGGATCCTTGAAGCGATGTTTTAGAAAGGTTATTGGTCGAACGTCATTAATTCATGATGAATGACATACATTATTTGTTGAAATCGAAGAAATTATTAATGGCAGACCAATTACATACGTTTACGATGACACAGAAGGTATATGGTATCCATTAACGCCGTCGGAATTGATTTATGGATATAGTGTTAATCGTACGCCAAACGACAAACATTTTGAAATCATTAGCACGAGTGAATCGCTTACCAAACGTGCAAGGTATCATCGTCATTTATTGCAACAATTTAGCAAACGTTGGAAAAACGAGTCAAAAGGGTCCGATACGTAAACCAAACATAGCCGTTGGTGATATCGTCGTAGTAAGGGACGAACATACAAAATGTCAATTTTGGAAACTCGCTTGTATTTGTAAACTTGTTGGTAAGGACGGTAATTTACGTGCAGCCAAAATTCAGGTTGCAGACGAAAAAGGTACAAAAGTTACTCGTGCATTGAAACTTATCGCCGTTAGAAATCTCGCGTAGAGAATTAGATATTCAGAAAAATCGTATTGAAGAAAAATCAGCCAGAAGAACAGACAGTCAGAAACAAGAATCTATAGTTAATGTCAGATCTAATAGACAACCTGCAGCTGTTATTGGAGAAATTCTAAGAAAGGACAATATGTTACTCTTTTATCCACATCGTTTTTGTTTATGTGCTCATTTTTAGATTTTAAACTTTTTATATTGTAAGTATGTTGACCACTTCGTAGGTCAACAGGGGGAGCGAGTGTGTTGTATTGGGTTAGTCCCCGACATCTTCCGGTGATTTTCAAGTGATCAATAAACAGTACGCGATGCAATGACGTTATAAGTACGCATGGTTTAGGGAATTAGCTTTTTATTCGCACATTAGCCGGTCAGGAAGTCGTTTGTCAAGAATCATGTGGTAGACTATTCATTTTTCGCTTATGTAAAATGTGGGTGATTGGATTTTTGAGGTTACAGTTTTCATATAAGCGTTTCTTATCTGGACTCATACCATTTCTCAACACACAACACTTATAACTAAACTCCGAAATTACAACTTTTCATTAGACGTAGAAAGTCAATTAAAAATGCATTATTGGAGATCTCTTTTCTTTTATGAAACCAAATTTTGTGTTATCCAGTTTTTACATTCTTGCTGGATTTTTATCTGCAACAAGAAAGAACCCAAAAATCCTGATCAATCATTCTATAACTGAGTAAAGGAAAGTTCAAAAGGTATTGACATATTCTGAAGAAGCAACAAGTAAAATGGGCAAGGAGTGTGTCATAGCCACATTTGATCTTAGTGTTTGTATGATAGCTTACTGTATAATTTGAAACAGTCCTCAAAGATATTCCAAGCATATCATTCTACTTAGAATACTCCACTTGGCTTGCGTTTATCTCAAGATGGTTGGGAATTAAAAGTCAGAAACAGAATCGGAAGATATTTTGTTAAAAGATTGCCTTATTTCTTGCAGCTCACTTAAAAGGGAAAATCTATGGTAGATCTATTCATTTCCACAACATTTTCCTAGAATGCATAGAGGGGATATTGTTTGAGTAGTTCATTTCGATCAAAAATGATAACATTGTATGTTGGAGTCGTCTAGATACTTTGTTAAGTTGCAGCAGGTTATGGAGAACCCATGAAAAGAATATTTATACACTGCATTAAATAATGAAGAAAGTGTTGCTTATTTGATTTGGTACACGTGACAAATCTGCTTAATTACAGATTAGCTATGAGGATCATATATGCTTAGTGTCTTCACTCATAATGACCATTAAATCAAATAATCTACATTAGTATTGAGGAGTTTAAGTATCTTGGCTCCACAATTCAGAGTGATGGAGGAAGTGAAAAAGAGGTGAAGAAGCGTATTCAGGCTGGGTGGAATAACTGGAGGAAGGCTACTGGTGTGCTGTGCAACAAGTATGTGCCAAAGAAGTTGAAGGGAAAGATGTATAAAACCATGGTCAGACCAGCATTGCTGTATGGAATGAAAACAGTGCCGCTAACCAAGAGTCAAGAAAGTCAGTATGACGTAGTAGAGATGCGAATGCTGCGATGGGCATCGGGCGTAACGAGAATGGACAGGGTTAGAAACGAAGAGATCAGGAAATGGGTTGGTGTTTGGGAAGTTTCAGTGAAGTTACAAAAGGCCCGCCTGAAGTGGTTTGGACACATTGAACGGAGAGATGAGGAGTACATGAGAAAGAAATGTTTGCAAGTGAACCTCCCGGGACGAAGAAGAAGAGGACGGCCGAAGCGTAGATGGACCGATAACATCAAGGACGATATGGCAGCAAGAGGCTTGACAAAGGAGGTGGCACAGGATCGAATAAGATGGAGAAAAAGCATTCGCTCNCCATCGAAACATTTGTATTCGGGATTAATTGTCCGTGAATATCATGATTCTGTGTACCACAATGGTGTTCGAAATACACTTAATGCGATTCGTCACTGGATTTTGCGAGGCAGAGAAATCGCAAAGAAACTCATTCGAACATGTGTCACATGTAAAAGACTAGAAGGTGTATTTTGTAATCCTATCCCATTGCAGGAGTTACTGTTCATCCGTGTAGGCGATGGTACGCCTTTTAGCAATACAGGTATAGATTTTGCGGGGCCATTGTTCGTAACAAACAAACATCAAAAGCTAGCGAGAAGGTGTACATTTGTTTGTTTACAAGCAAGTCCACGAGAGCTATTCATTTAGAAGTTTCGGAAAAGTTGGACATAACGTCATTTTTACATGTTTTTAGACGTTTCACAGCTCGGAGAGGTCTGCCAAGAACCATCATTTCAGACAACGCTAAGACTTTTAAGGGAGCTATGAAAGATGTCGGGAAGGTAATGTTGTCTAACAAAGTGAAATCTCAACTTCCAGACAGGGGTATCTCCAGACATTTTTCCATTCAAAGGGCTGCCTGGATGGATGGGGCATGGGAGCGCCTTGTCTGATACGTGAAGCGATGTTTGAGAAAGGTTATTGGTCGAACTTAATTATTTCATGACGAATTACATACATTATTAGTTGAAATAGAAGGTTTTATTAATGCCAATTGCATATATTTACGATGACACAGAAGGTATATTGTGTCCATTTAACGCTGTCGGAATTGATTTATGGATACAGTGTTAATCGCACGCCTAACGACAAACATTTTGAAATCATTATCACGAATGAATTGCTTACCAAACTTGCAAGGTATCATCGTCATTTATTGCAGCAATTTAGCAAACATTGGAAAAACGAATGTTTGTTGAATATCAGGGAAATAACGAATCAAAAGGGTCCGATACGTAAACCAAACATAGCCGTTGGTGATATCGTCGTAGTAAGGGACGAACATACAAAATGTCAATTTTGGAAACTCGCTTGTATTTGTAAACTTGTTGGTAAGGACGGTAATTTACGTGCAGCCAAAATTCAGGTTGCAGACGAAAAAGGTACAAAAGTTACTCGTGCATTGAAACTTATCGCCGTTAGAAATCTCGCGTAGAGAATTAGATATTCAGAAAAATCGTATTGAAGAAAAATCAGCCAGAAGAACAGACAGTCAGAAACAAGAATCTATAGTTAATGTCAGATCTAATAGACGACCTGCAGCTGTTATTGGAGAAATTCTAAGAAAGGACAATATGTTACTCTTTTATCCACATCGTTTTTGTTTATGTGCTCATTTTTAGATTTTAAACTTTTTATATTGTAAGTATGTTGACCACTTCGTAGGTCAACAGGGGGAGCGAGTGTGTTGTATTGGGTTAGTCCCCGACATCTTCCGGTGATTTTCAAGTGATCAATAAACAGTACGCGATGCAATGACGTTATAAGTACGCATGGTTTAGGGAATTAGCTTTTTATTCGCACATTAGCCGGTCAGGAAGTCGTTTGTCAAGAATCATGTGGTAGACTATTCATTTTTCGCTTATGTAAAATGTGGGTGATTGGATTTTTGAGGTTACAGTTTTCATATAAGCGTTTCTTATCTGGACTCATACCATTTCTCAACACACAACACTTATAACTAAACTCCGAAATTACAACTTTTCATTAGACGTAGAAAGTCAATTAAAAATGCATTATTGGAGATCTCTTTTCTTTTATGAAACCAAATTTTGTGTTATCCAGTTTTTACATTCTTGCTGGATTTTTATCTGCAACAAGAAAGAACCCAAAAATCCTGATCAATCATTCTATAACTGAGTAAAGGAAAGTTCAAAAGGTATTGACATATTCTGAAGAAGCAACAAGTAAAATGGGCAAGGAGTGTGTCATAGCCACATTTGATCTTAGTGTTTGTATGATAGCTTACTGTATAATTTGAAACAGTCCTCAAAGATATTCCAAGCATATCATTCTACTTAGAATACTCCACTTGGCTTGCGTTTATCTCAAGATGGTTGGGAATTAAAAGTCAGAAACAGAATCGGAAGATATTTTGTTAAAAGATTGCCTTATTTCTTGCAGCTCACTTAAAAGGGAAAATCTATGGTAGATCTATTCATTTCCACAACATTTTCCTAGAATGCATAGAGGGGATATTGTTTGAGTAGTTCATTTCGATCAAAAATGATAACATTGTATGTTGGAGTCGTCTAGATACTTTGTTAAGTTGCAGCAGGTTATGGAGAACCCATGAAAAGAATATTTATACACTGCATTAAATAATGAAGAAAGTGTTGCTTATTTGATTTGGTACACGTGACAAATCTGCTTAATTACAGATTAGCTATGAGGATCATATATGCTTAGTGTCTTCACTCATAATGACCATTAAATCAAATAATCTACATTAGTATTGAGGAGTTTAAGTATCTTGGCTCCACAATTCAGAGTGATGGAGGAAGTGAAAAAGAGGTGAAGAAGCGTATTCAGGCTGGGTGGAATAACTGGAGGAAGGCTACTGGTGTGCTGTGCAACAAGTATGTGCCAAAGAAGTTGAAGGGAAAGATGTATAAAACCATGGTCAGACCAGCATTGCTGTATGGAATGAAAACAGTGCCGCTAACCAAGAGTCAAGAAAGTCAGTATGACGTAGTAGAGATGCGAATGCTGCGATGGGCATCGGGCGTAACGAGAATGGACAGGGTTAGAAATGAAGAGATCAGGAAATGGGTTGGTGTTTGGGAAGTTTCAGTGAAGTTACAAAAGGCCCGCCTGAAGTGGTTTGGACACATTGAACGGAGAGATGAGGAGTACGTGAGAAAGAAATGTTTGCAAGTGAACCTCCCGGGACGAAGAAGAAGAGGACGGCCGAAGCGTAGATGGACCGATAACATCAAGGACGATATGGCAGCAAGAGGCTTGACAAAGGAGGTGGCACAGGATCGAATAAGATGGAGAAAAAGCATTCGCTCCGACGACCCCTGATGGGAAAAGTCGACTGAAAAAGAAAAGAAGTACTGAAGTTTCCTTTTTAGGCCTGTGTAATCTATTCTTTGCATTCGTGAGAGAATTATTTCAGGTACTTGACATTTTTTGTAGACCTTATAGAAATATTTATATAATGAAGGAAAGTACCCAAATTTTGACTGTTATTAAAAGGGGGGGGGGCATTAGTGTTGCAAGGTCTTTTATAACTGGATATCGTTGTGCAATGCATAAAACTTCATAAAGAATGCAAAGTCACGTGCTGGGATGGGAAGTGGAGGTACTGTGTTAGACGGAATCACTATAATGCATATCTAGGACGGATTAAGACCCTTCACGAACGAACACTGTGCGACTGCGCCTTTTCATTTGGGTGGATTCTTGGCCGAGTCAAATGAAGATGATAAGGATACAGACCTAAGATTTTCAGTTATAAAAAAAAGTGAAAAGTACTTACACAATGCAAGGAATTATATCTTCTAAGTAGCACTAGCTTAAGATGAATCAGAGAAAGATATTATGGGTGCAGTAAAGGCAAGAAAAGACGCCAAAGAACTGTTTTGAATTAAAAGACAAATTAAAAATCAGGACTTTTTTTGCCTATCAAGAGATTTAATCTTCAAATTTTTACCGAAAAAAACCAATACAGTCCACGTATTGAGTTCAAATAACAAGAAATTGAATTAAAAAAAACAAGGCAACATTGCTTTCAACCTCTTTGCACATTATCGAAGTCATGAAGGAAAACTAAGCAAGAAAGAAATAATGACGTACCCTCTCATCTCTGTTCCTTACAGCTCTGGGAAAGCAGACGGCTTGTTACTGGAGAAAGACAAGGGAAAAGGTTTTTACTTCCTTACAAAATATCTTGAGCAAGAGTCAAGAACTCCAGATGCTACAACACTT
This sequence comes from Morbakka virulenta, assembly GCA_003991215.1. NCBI lineage: Eukaryota > Metazoa > Cnidaria > Cubozoa > Carybdeida > Carukiidae > Morbakka > Morbakka virulenta. The sequence continues at coordinate 1,817,905 of RDPX01000056.1, forward strand.
ATCGTAAATGAGAGAAAAGTTATATCTTATTCCCTGAAAGAGATTTCAATTGATTTCAAGCAAATTTGTTCCAAGTTCTTACCAATGACGATCAAGGGATCTGATGTTGTTATAATGACAAGCATGTACCTTCCAAACGAAATCAAATCTATGAAAAGAACCCAAAAGGAGACCAGCAAAGCTCAATAGTAAACCAAAAATCACAAAAGTGGCAGCTGATTGGAAAATGTTTTTGACAAATGATGAAAATAAGCAACGGTTTATTGAAGTCATTTGTGATGTGGAGTAGAGATAGTAGCTCAAAATCTACTGAATAGAAAGATTGTTTGAGTTGCAATGGAAAGGGTTCTGTTTTGACGTCTGAGAATGTTATACTATATTGTTTCTATGCCAAAGACCAAGGTCATAGATTAGTCAAGAGAAATAGGCCGAACATCAACATCTTCTTTATTTGTCTCCACTCTGCAAGGTTGTTGAATAGAATACATACTATTTTTGACACTGATTCTGACAGCAAAAACCGTTAATCAACATCACAGAGCTAGCTAATCAGTACACTAAGTATACAATACAGCATTAATGGCTCTTCATACACTTACACGTTGGCTGTGACACAACCATTGCGTTCAAAGAGTTGTTTCAGTACAGCCAGTCAAGATTTTGCAGAACGTGCTTTGATGCCAAAGTGATCTGACTAGGCTTGGTCATGAGTGGCAAGTAAGGGATTAGTTTTTTTAGCATTGGACGGGTTTGCATGCATACTGTATAAAAACCCAGAAATTTTGAGCATTATCAGTCTTAGAGAAGTATAGGTCATGAAAATAGATGCAATGAACTGAAGGGTTCACGAAATGTTGATATTGGCTCTCTTCCTTCGTGTCAGCGTAGTTTGCTTTAATGTATTTGTACAGTCAGTTTTAAAGCAGGGATCTAGAGATGAGTTCATGTTGCAGAATTCAACATTACGGATCTAGGGCCAGGGAACGGATGGTACCTAAAGGAAAAGGGAATATTAAGCCTATTGTGTTTGAAGGAAATGACATACCAACTACGCTGGCAGATATTCTTGAGAAGGACTTGGAAACTGAAAAGGAAAACAGCAATGAATCTGCAAAAAGCAATGCGAGTTTGAATTGGTTTCTGTTTTTAGTGATGAACAGTAAACTTAAACATTAGGAAGAGTTTAATTCTTAAAAGAGGTCGATTAAAGTAAAAAAATATCAGTAGAAAACAAGGACTGATGGACTGACGATTTTGTGAAGCTTATTGCTTGAGAAGGTTTATTTTTTCCCTTTCATATAGATTACATAATTGGATAATTCCAGTGCAACTGTATGTATGGCTAAAAAACCCAGACTATCTTAATTTTTGTCATATTAACAGCCCAAAATTAATCATCTGGGATCTAAGGTCTTAAAAAAATACCCATCTTGAAGAACCCTGAATGGGGTGCGTGGTAAGTGCCTCTGGCTCCCGGACCATTATACAAACTTGAAATTTTAGTTAACTCTAAAAGAATCAATAGCTAAGTAAACAAGTGCTGTTTTGGTGTATTAATCAGTCCTTGAAAGCACAGCCATTAAGAAAAAGTACATAGAAATCCTTACAAAGACATATAACAAGTGAATTGCAACAATAAGGACTGGTGTAGGCAACACAAGGATTTCTTATTGTGAGAATTGATGATGGTCAAAAAGATGGTAAAATAACGTTACGTGCTACAACAAAAATTCCTCCGTGCATTTGCAGAAACAAAGAAGATTGTCCACTGAAAGGGAAGTGCAGACCATCAACCGTTATTTACCAATGCAAAGTTACAGTACAGAATCAACCAACAAAATGCTACATTGGACTGACCGAAAAAGAGTTCAAACCACGATTTAATGGTCACAAGCAGTGACCATCAAAAGACTGACAATAGATATTGATTTTCTGCTGTCCGTTTCCTGTTTTGTAGTTGCACCTTTTATGATTCTTTTGTTATCACTAGTTGCTTTTCAAAAGGTCAGATTGCACAATTATTTGTATAACATCTTTGTAGAAAACTTTTTAAAGTGATTATTTGTGTACAGCTGAAGATTGTGAATATATATATATATATATATATATATATATATATATATTTATACATAAGGTAAAACAAGAAATATAAGAACTGTGATTTGCAACTAATAGTTTCACGATATTTCGATCATCAGGCAATAATGCTACAAATACTGTACAAGCATTTATAAACAAATAAAGTAGGGGGCTCATCAAAAATAATAAAAATTACAGGTGGCAACGTATCATCATCATCATCTGGTGCCCTGCTGTTCAGCGTTGGCGGTCACAACTTTTCACACATCACGGTCTCGAGTGGCTCTCAGCAAATCTGTTGTTGACTTCACATCCATCCAGGTGGCCAGACTGTCGGTGATCTTCTCTCTCTCATCCTACCGCGGCTTCTTTTCCCATCAATTTTAGCTGTTATTACTCGGTGTTCAAGACTTTCTTTTCTCATAAAATGTCCAAAAGATTTTGCTTGTCTTTTTCGAATTTTGTTAATTA
>RDPX01000056.1:1822883-1845991 GCA_003991215.1 Morbakka virulenta
AATTGAGATTTTCCACCATGAATTTCGTTACCATCTTGCAGCAGATCCAATATTTCTTCTTTGCTTTTGAAGGTGGCAGTCGGATCATCTTCATATAATTCATCAACAGCTAATAGAACCGCAAGATTTGAATACATCTGCTCATATGTCATGGACTTTATTCGATAAAGTTCAGGATGGTCAAGATAATCCTTTTTGTGTGTCAATCGTTAGTATTGTAGCTCTTGTCTCAGAATTTTTTTTCCAGAGGATTGATCATTCAGTTTCATCACTGCAGAAAGTTCTTCTATCGATGTTACGAGGCCACCATATAACTTTGAACGCTTGGCTCGTCTTTTCTTTTCCAAGGACTCAGCTACTTTAAGTTTGTGGGCAGCTTTTTGAGACTCTGCCCAACTGGCCTCCGTACTGTCAAGCAGTTTATAGATTGTTTGCATGCTTTTTCTGTTGACTGGACCACTTTTTTCCACTTTTGATTCCAACATGATGTCATCTTTAATATGTTTAGCTTTGAATAATCTATTCGAATGCTGAGCTGATTGTGCTGCAATCTTTCCAACTTTGGCAAGAGTTCGCCCAGGTTCCATGTTTTCTGTGGGCAAGTTCAATCTTTGTTCCGGAGTTAGCTTGTCAATAGCGGTGGCTCTTAGGTCTGGATTTTCATCGCAATATTCTCTGGAACATTCCAATTCTAGTCTTTTAGCTGCTTCAACGCAAACACACCTGATCAAGTAAAAGTCACGTTTACTGCTTGGCACCTGTGCGTCCATATTTACATGAGTCCAGGGGACATGAAATTGGGCAAGTGAATCAGAACAGAGCTTCCCTTGATCAGGTCATCGTGCAAGCTTGGAAAAATTTCAACCAAGTGACTCTAATCTGCCCTCTCAACACAGTCCAAAAAAGGCATTGTTACTCTGAAGCAAAAGTTGGAAAGAGCTTTCAGTGCAGCTGCTATAAAATCACTTTCCAGGTATATCCTCATGCACGGACAAGAAGATTGTTTTGGGAAGTGCGAGCAAGTGGTTCTTTTAAGTACCAAATGGAATCATACAATGATCCTGCAGAATACCCACGTTTGGTAAACCGACATTCTTTGTACACACTGTATGTTTTATAAACCCCGTTTTCCTCCAAAATCAGTTCAAATTCATCAGCAAGTGATGATGACCTTGCATTTGCATCTTGAGACACCAGTTTGAGAAGAGTTGGTATAACAACATCCATAACAACACACTTTTTCTGTCTCAAAAATGGCTTAAGTTGTGGCTCTCTCTTTTCTAGCGGTTGTCGTATTTTTATCTTTCCCTCAATGCCAGTCAAACACTTCCTGTTCATTTTATCAATATTTTTGTAAGTGTGGCCCTTACACAACAAACGGAGAGGAATATGACTTGATTTCAACACATTTGCAACTTCAAATTCTATCTTCAAATTTTTATTTACTGCATCAGTCATGAATGCATCAATCATCGTCCACATGTTTGTTGCTGTGTATGTACCATTGGTGGTTGCTGTTAAGCGGTGCAATGTTTCAACAATGAGTTTTACAATTTGTTCTCTATTTTTAAAAGCAAAAAACAGAGGCCGCAACCGTATCATTTGACACATATTTGAGTCATTGTTCATGAAATAAAAAATTAGTGCAGGCCACTCACCGACAACGCGGGAATGAGAAGTTGTGTCGTAATGAAGTGTTATTTTACTTTCACTGGATTTGTGTATCAAACTCGTTGCGGCATCAATTTCTTGTTGCAATGCTTTTTTGTGCTTGAACACATTCACAGCTTTGGCTTGAGAAAGAACATATTTATATTTTGTGTTTTTATCAGCAGTACGAGGGTATTTACTTGCTGGCTCCTTGTTTTCACCCTCTTCATTAATAGTTTCAAGTGGCTTGGGTGGTTCAAGATAATAGATATGATTGTAAAGTTTTTCACACAAAGTCTGCCTTTTCTACCTTGTCAGGTAGATAAGAAGAACATTGTCTTTCCTCCCTCGCACATAAAACCTGGATTGATGAATCAGTTTGCCAAAGCTCTTGATCACAGTGGTGAATGTTTTAGCTATATACGTTCAACTTTTCCTGGTCTTAACGAAGAGAAAAAAGGCTGTTATATTTGATGGGTCCCAAATTAGAACACTTATGAGAGATCCAAATTTTATCACATCCATGAATGAGACAGAAGAAAGAACTTGGAGCGCATTTTGTAATGTGGTGCAGAATTCTAGGGAATAAGAAAGTAGACAACTATGGAGATTTTGGAAGAACTGCTAATGAGCCTGCGAGATCTTGGATGTAGAATGAGTATCAAGATCCACTACTTACATAGTCATTTGGACAATTTTCCGGAGAATCTTGGGATGTGAATGAGGAACAAGAAGAGCGTTTTCATCTGAACATTAAAAACAATGGAAGAACGGTATCAAGGCCGGTGGGACTCACACATGATATTGGAGTATTGCTGGAGCTTGATGAGAGACAAACCAGAAGTTATAAATCAGAGATCAGCCAAGAAAAGAAAGTTTAGATAACTGCTATTTGATACTGATCTGTGTTCCATATATATATACATATATATATATATATTATATTTTATATTTTATATTTTTTCTGTCCTATTTGGATTGCTGTGCATCAACTTTGCAATATTTGTTATTCCTTGATTATTAATATACAAATTGTAGTACAAAAATCACGTTTTAATTATATTCGTAATCAGCAGCCCAAATTTTGTTAGAATTCGTTTTAAAACCCTTTGCCAGAAAAATCGTGTTGACCAGTGTTATTTCAAAATTCTATGGGATATAGTCTACCAGTCTTTTTATATGCATATAGTAAACAGATTACAAGTAGCAACTGAGGTGTTAGAAAAAGGCATTATCCTTTGGTCTATTTCTGAGGACACCACCAAGTGCTGCAGCAAGCAATGGAATAGCAATATTACCGAGGAGGGCACCTAGAAAGTCGCTTCTTTGCCTTGGTGTTTGTTGAATCACTAATTGTCCACCGGACTGAAGAGCTGTCAAAATTTGTTGTTTCAATTTCTTTCTTAGTAGGTTTTTAAGTGTAGCGAACTGATCGATTTAATTCTGTGGAATCAAAAAGCAAACCGTATGTTGCTCTGATCCTAGAATTTATTCACAGCAAACCTAGAAAGACACTGCAAAGCACTGGTTGTAATCAGAAGAAGAGCGTTAGTTGCCAATTTTGTTACTGTGGGCAGTAATAAAGTGCCAAGTGACTTTAGGCTAGAAAACAATGACACTCCTTTTTTTCAACGAAATGACACATTTGAGTCAACACCTTCTGAAGCATTTTTTGGGCTTTTGAATCCTTCTAATTTGTGTTCTTGTTAGAAATAATTTATTATTATCATCTAATTCGATTTTAGAAATGAGAATCACGGTTGGATATTTATCCATCAATGCTTTGGGAAGTTTTTTTCTTATTATTTTGACTAAAATTTTCATTTTTTAATATTTTAGATTAATTTCATAAAGTATGTATTATTTATGATCCAAAACACTATTAACGTACGACTGCTCTACCATTTCAATTGTGAACGTGAATCTCTTCTTCAAGAGGAACGAAGGAGTATAAGATAGAGTTGGTCTGAAATATCAGATAAATTTTATCTGAACTCAAGTTTAGTGTAACCACACTTTCATCCTGTTTCCAGCTTGGTAAGTTCAAAATATAATCTATCATACATCGTCTGAAACTCTTCAAAACTAATGTACGGATCTTTTTGATACTGTGAGAAACCAGGTTGATAGCGATTCTTCTGAATGCTTGTTGATATTATGAAATTTCCTTGTTTTGCATTTGAACTATCTGACGTAACAATCGATTCTTTTATATATGACTGTGCAATGTGTTGTTGAATATTTTGCCTCATCATCTACATTGTTCCAGTCGATCGCTCCATTTTTACTTGTTGAATCCACACCAATCCGTTGTTTTAGTTTACATTTGCCCCAGATTGAACGATTGGGGTGATTAGTTCATATCCTATATGTTCTTAACGTTCAATATCACTTAAAAATCGCAATGCCATTTATATTATTGAGTTTGATCCAAACTAAATATATACAATTTTGTTAAATTCAATTAATAGTGGCTCATTTCTTTGTTTTGCCGGACACTGTGCACGTGCCTCAGATGAACTTGTGTCATCGTTTCTCTTATGGAGGCACCCATTATCACTCAAGTGGTCTCGGAAGCTCACCTTTCCAGAAGTCATATTCAGGGACACTGCCATCGCCAAGAAAGATCTTTTAACAGCTATGACCGATAGGGTATACTGGAAAGGTGGAGTGAATTCTATCTGGGCTTAGGCCGCAAGACGATAATGATGATGTTTCTTGGGATACTTGGTGTAAGTGTTTTGTTGTCTGAACAGGCTTTAAGAAGTTCTGCTATTTTATCACCATCTTTTTCAATGATTGGTTTCTTCGCTTGTGTATATTTATTAAACTTATTATCGACCTTTTTTGTAACTATATCAGTAGTTGTATCCCCTACTTTACTAGCACCTTCTTCATCGGATTTTGGTTAGAGCTTTTATTTCTATACTTTTAGCAGTCTTGCTTGTTAGAGTCGAAGGGAGTTTCTCTGCCAACTCTTGCTAAACTGCTCATAACCCATAGCCATTTTGATTCTTTTTTCTGTTGCTTTGTTTCGAAATCAATTCGATCACCGATATCAATGTCATACTAATACGATTCACCAATAATTTGATTTGTTATTTGTCGTAATTTTCTCATATATGAGACAAGTATATAAATAACCTTCTCTGATCAAAAGTGCAAGACTGAAAGGAAGACCATTGAGATTGACAGGTTAGTTTTTATTGTCAGTCAATATATATGCGAATACGATATGTCTTGATTTTGTCAAATAAAAGATGTCTACTATCTTTATGGAACGGGAATGTTAAGAGTAATCCATCTAAGCAGAATTGATAAAGCACATCTTGATAGGACACCAGAAACGGAGGATTTGCTTATCAGAGATGTATGAACCATTATATCATCCACACCTCGTGTATTGTTTGGAAGGTTGTGTGAATGCATTGTAGTTGTTATAACTGTTTTATGGCTCCAATAAGAGATGCTAGTGAACTCAAAGTAAGATTGAGTTGGAAGCTCGTTTGGAGATTTATATAAATGCGGAGAAGTGGATGGGAAAATGCTATTACGATCCCGGTCTTTCGATGACCAATTGCTGATTGAAAGGCATCGTTAAAATCAGTATAACTGTAATTACTATAAGAAAGAGTAATAGTTTTCTTTGTATTGCCAGAATCGTGACCTTATTTTAAGATATTGTTGTTAAAACCTTGCGACACATTATACCATGGATAAGACATACTAATTAAATCAAGAGCTAAATAATCCGTTTTGTTTTTGTCGAGAACAATATTTGGATTGTGCGAGATTACAAAATCGTAAGATTTATTATTCTTTTGAACTAAAGTTGATGTTAAAAATAACGAAATATCCACATTATACAGATTCCATTCAAAATTGTTTATTACACAAATCAGATTGCCTCTTGCATTTTTCATTAAGCTCCCGTAATTTAACGATAACCATCCATGAAGGTCTGGCACAAAGAGTTGCTTCACAAACTTGCTAGCTATAGAATATCTGGCAATATCTTCTCAACGATCAAATACTTTCTCTCTGATAGATCTATGAAAGTGATTGTTAATGGGCAGAAATCCGATACATATTGTATCAACGCTGGTGTTCCTCAAGGTTCTATTCTAGGCCCAACTCTCTTCCTTACTTTCATTATTGATCCTCCAAATCACATTCTGAGATCATTTGTTGACATCTATGCAGACAACACAACTGTCTATGGCTGCAGCTCGAAAAGCATTGGTGATCAAGGTCTTGCGGATTCCCTTTCTTTTAACCAATGATATGTAGTGGAATGGGGGAATAAATGGCTTGTTACTTTTAACACCTCTAAAACCAAACTTCTCTCGTGTCACCACCAACACTCAGATCCTAGGTTTGGTTACGTTGAAATGAATGGTTTTCTTTTTAAAGAAGCCCCTTGCTTTGATAAGCTACTAGGACTGAGTTTCACTCCTAATCTAAAGTAGAATATTTACATCCAATTTGTTGCTAAGGCTGCTAGTAAAATGGTTGGATCTTTGTACTGTTCCAGAAAGTGCCTGACACCTCATCCAATCCTCTACCTGTACAAAAGTCAGATATGCCCTAAGATGTAGTACTGCTGTTATATCTGAGAAGGTGTTGCCCAGAGCACTCTTTCATGCCTTGACAGAGTTCAAAATCGATTCTGCAGTCTTGTTGGAGGTGATCTGTTCAGTTCTCTACAGGCCCTTTCTCTACTCTATCAGTATTTCCATGGTAAGTGCTTGCCTGAGCTTCAATGCCTAGTTCCTCCTCGTAGAACTTTTACAGCAAGAATGTGTCATGCTACCACTACTGCAAAGAACTTTCCTTTCTTCCTCCATGTGCCTAACATCAAACGGAATTTTCACAAAAAGGGTTTTTTTCCAGGAACCTCCAATCTGTGGAGCACTTTGCCACAAAATTGCTTCCCAGAGGACTACAACATGGACATCTTCAAATCAAATGTCAATAAACACTTGTCAAAAACTTCCTTGTAAGTCATCAAATTTTATTCATTCATTTATATTTTTCACCCCTTTCACAATACTTATTATCATCCACCTGTCAGTCTATCCATCTCATTAACCCTCATCCTCGAGTGGCTTTCAGTCTTAATGTGTGATGACGCACTAGTACATAAAAAAAGACAACAAAAATAAATACGGCAAAATTGTAATTATATGATTATTTTCAACCCAAAACCCAGAATCATCGCCGACATATTGCTAAGGAGAATGGCTTCAACGAAAAATTATTTAACAAGATAGGGTTATATGATTTCATTTTTCAAGATAAATAGAAGAGGGAAGTTTATAAAGATTTTGATGAAAGTATCTGACCTAATATTATATGAGCTTTTTTGTGAAATGAAAACGTAAAACATAGTTTATGGATGAACGTTATGAAAGGACTGTTAACAATAAATTGATGTATAGTATAAGTCGACATGCTCTAATCAAGACCAAAATGTGGAAGCATTTCACTCTCTGAGGTAATACACGGTATCTCGGAATCCTACCCAAACTGGTCAAACAGTGCAACAACACTAGGCACAGTTCAATAAGAATGACACCTTCTTTAGCATCCATAAAAAAGAATGAAGGCATTGTTTATTTTTTATCTTTTCGACAATATGGAAACAATTAACGAAAAACCGAAATGTAAATGATATGGTCAGGGTGAGTAAATATAAAAAATATACTTTCGATAAAGGATCCACTTCTGATTGGACTGAGGAGCTTTTCCTGATCGATGGGGTCCAACACACAAATTCAATAACCTATCGATTACAAGATCAGAGCAACAAAGAAATGGAAGGGAGTTTTTATGAATCTGGATTTCAGAAGGCTAAACATGAGATATTTAGAAATTACAGAGTCGTTCGGAGAGATTACAAGAAGAAACAAGCTTTGGTAAACTGGAAAGAATGTAGCGACGATTTTAAGAGTTGGATACCATTTAATGGCTTGAGATATATATGAATATGTTTTAAAAATAACATAGTAAATACTATATATAATAGTTTATTAATTTAGAAATCACCTTCACATTTTTACTGTTAAAGATTTAATAAAGGAAATCATTAATATCAAAAAAGATTTTGGTGTATCACAATTGAGGGGATTTGAAGTTAAAAGTATCATACTAAAAAGTCATCTACTCTTTCTGCATTTATATGAGAAGAAAAAAGTAAAAAAAACCCACCTTAAACCATCTTTAAAAAGAGATAAAAACTCTTTAAAAACGTGCTTAAAAAGTATTATTCAACTGAATGATAAGCTTGACGTAAAAAAGTTTGATAAATAAATTTTCAAAAAATTGGTGTTACAGTACTGAAGAGGAAATTGGATATCATTTAATGGCTCAAGAGATATATGAATATGATATATGTTATAGTTCTGAAAATGAAATTAAAACATATCCCACGTGATGCAGATGACTATAATAACATCAAACAGAAAACTAGTAAAGACCTTTAATACTATATCTTAAACGATTTTTAATCTTAAAAATCTTGATCATAAAAAAATCGAATGATCTAACATATATTATACCCAGTGGTACAGTATATGCTTTATTTGCTATTTTGTAGCAAAATCATGATCATTTCTGTCTAATTATTTACATTTTAGTTGTGAACATAATTATAACTATTTCAAGACGTTTTGTCGCATTTTGTACATTTGAATTTCTTGCTTTGCCATTTTTTCAGAGCTTCCATTTGGTGTTTCTTTCTATCTTCATCTAATAACTAACGTTTATCAGATATATAACAATGATGTCATATCTTCTATTCTTAATATATTCAAATATATGTGAACATCCATCCTTCTTCCTTCTGAAATTTCAGTTTAACAGTTATTAACACCTTCACAAGCCATTTTTGAAATTCCAGCTTTGACACCAAGATATTATTGCACGGCGTACATACTGTTATAATATAATATTTCTTTGCTATTACAACTGCAGCCTCCTAAAGTCCAACCCTACATCCCCGTCTTGGGAGGTGGAAACAGGTAACGCTGGTTAACAGGGCTCTGGTGAAGCTGGTGGGCCAATACCCCGTCAGTGGATAAAACGGATTACAGAAACGCAAACAATCAACAACACTACCGGCAACCGTCGTCGAGGAGCTCCTCGACGATGTCTGCTGGTGAATATATGATGTCTGCTGGTGAAAGCCTTAGGGAAACTAGAAGATGGAATCTCCTTTCGACAAGAAAGCCAATCAGATTTGGAACATGGAATGTGCGAACTATGTATGAAGGAGGAAAGAGTGGGAATATAGCAAGGAGATGAGGAGCTATAAATTGCAAGTACTAGGTCTATGTGAAACCAGGTTGACAACATCTGGGGAAACCAGACTGAACACAGGGGAGATCTTGTTTTATGCAGGTCATGAAGAAGAGAATGTAACACACACGGAGGGAGGTGGAAGCATGTTGTCAAGAGAAGCAGCACCAGCCCTTATAGGATGGGAGCCAATCAACTTAAGGATGCTGGCTGTTAAATTCAGGACACCAAACAAGAGAATCACACTTAAAACCATAATGTGTTATGCTCCAACAAATGATGCAGATGTAGATGTCAAGGAGGAATTTTATGACAGGCTTCAGACAGTGGTAAATGGTGTCCATGAGAGAGAGATGGTTATCCTTGTGGGGGATTCCAATGCAAAGATTGGACAGGGTAACCACAGCTACACAGTAGTCATGGGGAGACATGGACTGGGTACCATGAATAAGAACGGCCAGATGTTTGCAGACTTCTGCACTGAAAACAACCTAGTCATCGGTGGATCAGTCTTCCCCCACAAGGATGTCCACAACATAACATGGGTGTCACCGGACGGAAATATTAAAAACCAGATTGACCACATCTGTGTAAGCATAAAAATTCAGAAGATCTCTCCTTGGCGTTTGCAGTAAGGGAGGAGCAAATGCAGCTTCAGATCATCGCCTGGTGAAAGGAAAGTTAAAACTGAAGCTTAAAAGGTCCACTAACTCATTCACAAGGGTAAAATTCAACACAGAAAAATAAAAGGAGCAGGAGCATGTGCAACAATACCGGGTGACTCTGTGAAACAGATTTGAGGTTCTGCAGGAAGTGGTTGCAGAAGAGAAAACTATAGAGGGATATTGGAGCAGGGTCAAGGAGAACTGGAAGGCCACATGTGAAGAAGAACTGGATAGAAGAAAGAAGCATCACAAACCGTGGATATCACAGGCAACTTTAGATAAGATGGATGAGCGGAAGAAGGTGAAGAACTCACTAAATAGTGCCCGGACTATATACAAAGCAACAAAGGCGAGGCTTGAAGAAGAATATCGACAAAAGCACCAAGAAATAAAACAGTGTTAGGCAGGACAAGAGGGCTTTTGTTGACGACGTGGCAACCAGAGCAGAGACAGCAGCAGGACAGAGAAATATGAAGGAGTTATATGACATCACCAGTATCCTAGCAGGAAATAGGAGGGTCCCAGAGAAGCCAATAAAGACCAAGAGTGATGTCATTATAGCAACATTGGAAGGACAAACAGATCGATGGAAAGAACACTTCAGAGAACTGCTGAGCAGATCAGCACCCAAAGAGAGATCAAATATCGCTCCGGCGGAAGAAATGTTGCAAATACCACTACACAGCCCCACAAGGGAGAATATCAAGAAGGCCATCGTGTCAGTGAAAAATGGCAAATCAGCAGGACCAGATGGGATTCCAGCTGAAGCACTGAAGGCAGATGTGGACACTACAGCAGACATGCTGCAGCTGCTGTTTGAACATATGTGGAAAGAAGAAGAAAGAAGAAGGAAGGGTATGAAGAAATACCTCAAGACTGGAAAAAGGGGTATATAGTGAAGTTACCAAAGAAGGGAAACCTGTGTCAGTGTAAGAATTACAGAGGAATATTGTTGCTATCTGTTTCAGGGAAGGTCTTCAACAGACGTCTAATAGACAGAATAAAAACGGCTGTTGACAATTGGCTCAGAGATGAGCAGGCAGGTTACAGGAACGAAAGGTCTTGCACTGACTTGATTGTCACTCTTAGAATCATCACAGAGCAGTCTCTTGAGTGGAAAAGCTCATTGTATGTGAACTTCATAGACTTCGAAAAAGCTTTTGATAGTTTAGACAGACAGACACTAAGGAGGTTGATGGCGCATTATGGGATTCCACAAAAATACATAGCTACCATAAGGAACACCTACGAGGGTATGGCATGTCAGGTCCTTTCATAGAGGTACTGCAACAGAGAAATACAGCGTCAAGACTGGAGTTAGACAGTTATGTCTCCTCTTCCTGTTCCTCTTTCTTTTGGCAATTGACTGGAAAATGAAGGGGTCAACAAAGGACAAAAGGAATAGGATTCAGTGGACCCTTTGGCGTCAGCTAGACGACCTAGATTTTGCGGATAACATAGTTCTACTATCACACACACACACACTCATCAACAGATGCAAGACAAGACTTTAACCTTGGAAGCCAATGCATCAATAGTTAGACTGCGAATAAACAAGGACAAGACGAAGGTCATGAGAATAAATGTAAAGAAGGATGACAGCATTAGGTTAACAAGCGGGTATATAGAAGCGGTTAGGTCATTTACTTATCCGGGAAGAATAGTAGATGAGACCGGCGGGGTCCACTAGACGTCAAGGCAAGAATAGCCAAAGCAAGGACAGCGTTCAGCCTCCTCAACAAAGTGAGGTGGTCAAGAGAGATAGCTACTAAAACAAAGCTCAGGATCCTCAACCCAAATGTGAACTCTGTACTGATGTATGGAACTGAAACGTGGCGCACTACAAAGGTGACGGACAAACCAATCCAGTGATTCATCAACTGATGTCTCCGACAGATCGTGAAAATTTGGTGGTCAAACCGTATAAGCAATCAAAACCTATGGGAACGAACAAGTCAGCTTCCTCCACCACTACAGATAAAGAAAAGGAAATGGACATGGATCGGGCATACCCTCAGGAAAGACGAAGGCAACATTACTTGACAAGCCTTGTGATGGAGCTCTCAAGGCAGACGGAAAAGAGGAAGACCTAGAGCCACCTGGTGTATAAATCTAAAACGGGAGATGAAAGACAGCGGACCATCACCATTATGACTGCAGCCCAGGACAGATGTAGATGGAGGGAGATTGTTAGCGACCTATGCTCCATGCCGCAGTGAACAGGCTTAAGTCAAGTAAGGCATTACAACTAGTAATCTTCACAAGTTCATTTTTAAGATTTTTAGCAACAAACATATATTCAAGATCTTTTGCTGATTTCTTACAATTCTGTTATTGTGTAGCAAGCTATAAATTATATGAGATTTTTTTCTTCCTTGTTATTATTGATATGGTCAATAACTTTTCCTTCTGGTCTTACACCGGTAAACTCACTCAATTAAGGCGATGTATTAAATTTGTTTGAAATTTTTTTTAAGCATATTTGCTGACAGTGCATGAATAATAATTTTTAATTTTTGTATGTGATTTAACAATGATTTTCTTAAAATATGTATATTACCATCACTATCCGCTCCATAGAAGTCATTAATAGGGTGAACATGATAAACACGTTTAATGATTAAGATTGACATCGTATATATATATATAATATATATATATAATATATATTTCATTAAACCCTTCTATATATAAACTGCATTAGTAACTATTAAGTATAGTAAGTATAATGAAAAATAATAAATATTTATCAACTTTTAGACATGATGGACGAAAAGGAATCCAATAAATTGGTTGATGTGATGAATAGTGATGTTATGGTTTTAAAAAGGCCAATCAATATGCCTTATGTGTGATATAAATGCTTATGGTAACATAACACTACAAGCTACTTTAAACAAAAAACAGGTTGAAGACCTTATATACTATATTTTAGATGAAACTCAATTCAAGAAAAAACAAAAATGGATTATTATAATGATCCACTTAAAAGAATAATGGTTAAAATAAATAAAAATAATTGAAAATTGGATTGACTTTCAGCTAATGTTGATATTAGATACATCGATTTAATGATTCAATATATTAATATATATAAGAAAGAATTAGACAACCAATCTGCTAAGATTGATACTAGATAGAACAATTTAATGATTCAATATGGTGGTTATTGTAATACAAAATCTAATCATATAGATATGAGGATTGAAATCCTTGAAGGATATAATAATCATCTAACTTGTAAAACTTTTCAGTGATTTTACGAGTTAACATTGCTGAAAAGCATCTAAGCAAGCACTTAGATACAGTTATAAGAAATGGTGATGACATACATAAGATCATATTAGATTTAATTCTAAAATATTTACTATACATTAAGGTTAACACATGAAATTGCTTTGTTTATCAACTCAATTAGTATATATAGGAAATGTATGTTTCGAACGTCTAGTAAAACAATAACTGATAAAACTCACAAAAACGTCATTTATTCTTTAAACCAATTTTATGATTTGTTTGAAGATGAATTAAAATTTGAATTTTAGTTAGTTTGTTTAATAACTAAGGAAATAAAAGAAGAGTGATACCATTAAAAAAATAGAAAACAGTGAGAGAGAAGTAATTTAAACAAATCATAATAAAGAAATTAAATATGAATTCATAGGTGATACTAAATCAAAGAAAAAACAAAAAGTGTATGATAATGCTTCATTTGACAGAATAATTGTTGAAATTAATAATAATAATAATAATAATAATAATATTAATAGAGAATTCGATGAATTAGTAGCTAATATTGATACTAGATACAACGATTTAATAATTCAATATGCTGATTGTTATTGTAATAAAAAATCTATTGATAATTATGAACAAGAGAAAAATTAGAAAAATTAAGAAAATCAGAGCTAATGAAATTGCTATTAAAGCAGCATAAACCAAATATTCAACATACTGTACAATTATATGACAGCAATCTAATTTCACCATCAATACAGATTTAAGACAGATCCATTCCAGCACCAAGAACTAGTGTTAAGTAGATGATACAGATTTCTGAGGACAATATCATTTTATCACCACCAAAACAGATTCAAGATCAACCTTTTCTTGTACCTAGGACTGATAAAAAAATTGTAAGATCTCCAAAAGCCAACACCTAGGACGATTACAAGAGAAACAAATCAAGCCTTGGATGGTTATACTAAATCATTTGGAATGAGAACAGAAGACAATGTTGACCCTTTAGTTCAACTAAAACACAGAAAAGCTATTGAATACTATATCAAACATATTGGAATCAATAGAAAGTATTACATTCAGTAAAACATTAAATATTACATTTAAGAAATACTATTATGATAAATTAGCAGGCAATGAGGCAACTTACTTTAATTGTGTTGTTCAAACAGAAATAGAAGACTCGTTACAATTAATACAAAAAGAGTTTGAAAGAAAATTGCTCAATTGGAGATTTGAAGGTTCTGGATCGACTACAATATCAATTAATAATCTGTATGTGAATATAGTAAAATATATACCATTAGTGGGACGTTCATATATTAAGAACTAAGGAATAGTATTAAAAGGTTTAGTCAATTTGAAAAATGGAGATGATGAATGTTCCAGACGGTGTCACATCAGATATTCAAACCCTCAAAAAAGAGACCCTCAGAGGATTAAAATATCTGATAAATAATAGATTCAGCATTTGGATTACACTGGAATTAATTTTCCAGTAAGAATACAACAACTCAACAAAACTGGAAGGCAGAATGATATTAATATTAATGTTTTTGCATACAAAAACCAACAAGTATATTCCTTTTATCCCTCGAACGAAAAATACGAAAATCAGATGAACTTTATTGGTATGGATTACAGAAGATGGAAACATGCACTGATTAATTACTTTAACATATTGATGTACAACCAAACAAAGCATGAATAAAGGGAAACGTTTTAGATAAATTGCTTACAGTGCTTTAGTTTTGAAAAAGTATCAGCTAATCATGAAAAAAACTGTATTCAAATCAATGGAAAAAAAGCAATTAGAATGCCAACAGAAGACAATGATATTTTGAAATTCAACAACCACTCCAAACAACTATTAGTACCATTTCTTATTTATGATAATTTCGAAGCAATAACATAGGAAGTACAAGAATGTTAAGGTAATATTGATCAATGGTATACTAAAACCTATCAAAAATATACAAATTGTAGTTATGGTTAGAAAGTAGTCTGCTATGATGATGGGTCTAGCAAACCAGTGCAGATCTATAAAGATGAAAAAACGACACCTGTATCTAAATTAATTGGAAGTTATTCTACATAAAGTCAAATTTTGCAAGAAAGGTATGAAAAGAGAAGTCAACAAACCACTAAAAATGAGTAAATATGATGAAGAATATTTTCAATAAAGCAGGTATACGCCATATATGTAAAAAGAAATAAACTTAAAAGGATATTAGAGTTAGAGACCATTACCATATCTCTGGGAAATTTCGGCTCATTAAGAATATAATTTAAAACTAAAAATTGATCCAGATAGATTAAAAATACTACTCATATTTCACAATCTGAAAGGGTATGACAGCCATGTCATAATGCAAGTGATTGGCCAAGTAGCTAAGAATATAAGAATAGAAAAGGAGTAGACAAGGAGATGAAGTTCAGTACAATATCTAATAATATGGAAAAATTCATGGCTTTCATGTTAAGTAATCATTTAACATTCATTGGAAGTTTGTAATTTATGTAAATTAGTTTAAAGTTGGACCTTGACACCACAAATAGAGAAGAAAATATGAAGCCATGAACTGCGATGTTACAGACACGTACTCCGAATCCCATATACAGCGCATAGGAGAAACGAGTCGGTAATGGAGGAAGTCAAGTGTCACCTAGGCCAAATCGAACACTTCACAGAAATGGTAAAAAAGCGCAAATTACAATGGTTTGGGCATATAGCAAGGAGCAATACCTTGCAGAACACCATATTTCAAGGAATGATAGAAGGCATAAGAGCGAGAGGAAGATCCAGAGCGATGTGGAAGGATGACATAACAAGCTGGACCGGGAAAATTTACATGAGCTACGGCTGCNTTGACACCACAAATAGAGAAGAAAATATGAAGCCATGAACTGCGATGTTACAGACACGTACTCCGAATCCCATATACAGCGCATAGGAGAAACGAGTCGGTAATGGAGGAAGTCAAGTGTCACGTAGGCCAAATCGAACACTTCACAGAAATGGTAAAAAAGCGCAAATTACAATGGTTTGGGCATATAGCAAGGAGCAATACCTTGCCGAACACCATATTTCAAGGAATGATAGAAGGCATAAGAGCGAGAGGAAGATCCAGAGCGATGTGGAAGGATGACATAACAAGATGGACCGGGAAAATTTACATGAGCTACGGCTGCTGGCAAAGGACCGGAAGAAGTGGCGAGCCCTGGTGCATGCTGTGTCGCTCGACGAGCCCCTACGATCGCAGCGGTCAAGGGATAGGTGAGGTGAGTTTAGAGATACTTGTTAGTAACTTCTCATATGATAGGAAACAAAAAGGCGTTGATCCATACGATTAGATGCACTCTAATGATAAACAGCTATGAAGAAAAGACGAATTTCACAGCATATTAAATGATGAAGAAATTTCAGATGAAGATAATAATCAGACTAAAAGGATTCAGAATGCATTTAACTTAAAATCACTAGGTGATTGTTATGCTCTCTGTCTTAAATGAGGCATACTTTTGCTTGTTGATGTTTGAACAGTTCAGATAAACATGCAATTTTACAATAGAGATCGTTATCATTGCTTCACAGTACCAGGTTTAAGTTTGCTTCGCTATGCTGAAGATGCCTAACATCAAACTAGAGTTGATGACAGATATTGATATTGTTCAGTTTATTAAAAAGGGAAAGAAGGGTGGAATTAGTTAAATAGCCAACCGGTATGGAAAGGCAAACAATGAGCACATGAAAGAGTACAATAAGAAAACGCCCTCAAAGTATATGATGTATCTTGATGCTAATAACCTATATGGTTGGGCTATAAGACAGTATTTACCCACTGGAGGTTTGAGATGGTAATTCGCAAAAGAGATTAATAAGACAAACGTAGCTATGTGTAATGAAGACAGTAACAAAGATTTGATTCTTGAAGTTGATCTGGAGTATCCAAAAGAACTGCATGATCTTCATAGTGATTATCTTCTTGTTCTTTAAAAGATTAAAGTAACAGAAGATATGTTGTCTAAATATTGTGACAGATATACCTTTTAACTTATTATTATTTTATTATTATTATTATTATTATTATTATTATTAGTGTTTTTATTATTATCATTCGACTTATTACTATCAGTTTAATTAGTAAGATAAAATTTAGGGTTTTAAAAGAAAATAGTTGTAAAATTTTAAAGCATAAAGAGTGAAAAGTTCTTTAATTCTTTTCTTTGTACAAGGATATAGTGTCAATAAGATAAATACAGAAAGAATTCAAGTATATAAATTATATTTTTAAACAATATACTTGACAAATATTCTCAAAAAAAATCAAAATTTTTCTCAGTTTAACTTGCAATTAGCAAGCAATCTGGATAACATTAATACAGAAACGATATTAGGTAATTAATTAAAAATGTGAGGAACATTTTACAATTTAATATACGTCAGTTGTTACTAGAAAAAATACAATGTTGAAAAATAAAAAGGATAAAGGAAATAAAGCTTTTGATATCTGATCAAGAATATGATATTTCTCCTTCTTCTTGAAATGCCAACGAAGAAGTGTATTCCACACTCCGCTTTCTTCCAATATCGCTGAGTTTTGTTTTAAGTCTTTATTTTCTTCGTCATAGCCATGTTTCTTATTTTTATGATCATCATTATTACTAAAGCACTTAAAATTGTAACAATAAATATTACCACCGTCATCATAATCTTCACCATCACATGCATCACTTCCATCATCACTGTTACCACAATCACTGTCACCACTACCAACACTAGCACCACCACCAGGATCACAAGGATCATCGTCATTATCATCAACACCACCATCATCTTCAACGTCAGAACTATCTTCATTACTACAAATAGATTCGATATCAGTATAGGTTATAGAGGTTATAGGCATAGAAAGATCCTCTGACGATCCAAATGTACCAAGATTACAAATGACACCACCATCTTTACCATCACCACCAGTACCACTAGCACCAATAGCATTACCAGCAGCATCATTTACTGCAGATCGACGTAAACATATAGCAACATGATTGCTATTTTGTTTTGTGTCATTTGAATGGTGAAGGTGAACGCCTTTTTTATTCTTACGTTCTTCGTTACAAGCCATATGTTTATTAACTGTCTTTCTCTTTACGTCCACGCAAGTTCTTTGCACCGAAATTTGATTTTGTACTTTACCATTAGTTTCATCCAAGGTATTGAAACACATAAACTCATTTTCACCATCTGTGTATTCATCTGCCAAGTTGTCATTCTTCTTCATTTCTTGCATCTGAAAAGATGAGTGAAGAGCGTATTATTAATATAGCATATTTTTTGCTTAATTTACTGATTGGTTTGTAGTATTTTTTATTTATATATTTTTAGTTTTCATTCAAATAGTAAACTTTTATAATTAAATAGTACCTATTACTAAAAAAGTCTTGTTTGTGCGTAGCTATCACTAAATGAAAATAAAAATCAAATATTGGCTTTGAGATTTGTATCAGATAGCAGTATTCCAAATGTGAGAATATTACTTCCATCGTCACTGATGATTGATTTTTAAAGCAACCTCATCTTCAAAGGTTTAAAAAACTAACTGGACTACAAAGATTTCCTATTGACAAATATCGTTAAATATACCATTGACATAACGCCAGCTTTACTAACTATAAAGGGAGATTTTACCCCTTACTTTACAGCAATGTTACCCAACGTATTAGCTATTAATATGAAATTCATTGCTAATATCTTGATGCTAAATGTGACCTAGTGATGTAGCACATATTTCACAATTGTAAGTCAAAGTTCACCGTCTCAGTGATCGGCTCCTTTAACAAATTTGTTATGAAAATGTGAAAAAGACTCTGTATAACTGCTATTGCATAATAGGATAGATGGGCTGTCTAAGGCTATCTTAGAAGAGCTTTTGAAGCACTTAAAGCGAGTATTATCTACCAGACTGAATATTTTTAACAAGCTAGAAAATTTGTCAATGGAACTTTAAGGGTTTGAAGTAAATCTTTCGAAATCAAAGAGCAAAATGACACTCTTTTTTATCAAACTCATACTATACTGTTATAATTTGGCAGGAATTGCATCAGTCTCTGGGTTGAAGTAAAATCTAGCAACAATAAAGGGTCACAGATTTGAGTCATCACAGCTGCTGCGACCAGCTGGAGAAAGTAAAACAGGATATGAACTCGAATTTGTAGCGCTGTACTTGTCTGGTTTGATCCTAGACCTGGTTGGTTTTTTGTAAATAATACTGCACCACAATGACACAATTTCTTCAGATCTTAACTTTAGGTATATTTGTCAGCGTTTTCTCACAACAACACCAGGGTATTGTCCTATAGGATAATTCGTACTTTGTACCAGTATTTGTCAGTGACTTTAATTCGTCAAGTCGCACAGGACGATAATTTCAAATTTCATAGTACAATAGCATGCTACCTTGAAGTTTGATTGGACAAAAGCAATAAGCCTAACTAGCCTTAAACTACTTTTACGAATAGATTATCAGGCCACATGTCTGTTGTATCAAATAAAACTAAAGCTGTTCTCAAACATCCAAACAGAATTTAGTTCTTGGAATGGCCTTATACAAAATTTTTTCTTGTACCTCAAGACAAGGCTTCCAATAACATCGCCATTTCCTTCAAAAAATATTAAGTTGAAATAATCTTGAAGAGTATTGGACCAAAAGGAGGAGTAAAACATTTTAATACTAAGAATCGTCTTCTGGCATTATTGAAGACAACATCGGGTATGATGAAAAGGTACAACTACCAGTTACTGAAGAAGGGTAAAGGTCACGTCTTACTTGCTAGATTCCAAAACCGCATCAGATTCCAGTCAGATTTTGATACATGGTCACCTCTAAGCAATGCTCATCAAATACCCAAAAGCATTGTTTAACGAATTAGAAATAAAATATAAAAAGGTAGAGAGCTTTCATGCTAAATTTACAAAAAATACAACAAGTTCTGAGTTTTTCAAAATGCAAATCTGGTAAGAGACAAAATAATGGGAAGAAGTCGAACCGACCAATAAGCATTACAGCATATGGCACTCTATATATGAAACTACAGCACCAAAGCAAAAATTCATTTTTAAGAAATAGCAGACGTCATATTTGAAGAAGGCAACAAAAAGGAGCTCGTATAACAAGTGCTATATCGACATTGCTTTCTTGGAAATATAGTAAAGAATAAGGTTGTATTTACCAAGCACATAATTAAAATTGCCGTTCAACACTTCACCGAAATTTTTACTTTGACGTCGGTAACATTGTCAACCACCACCTTGTAATTTTCCATATCCACCCACAGGGAAGAACAAAAAGAACTTTATCGATCTGGAAAAATCACATGATAGGATTCCCAGAGAAGTATGTAAAACTGCAGTAAGATATCTAAAGGAAGAGCATGATTGCTTTTGGAAGTGCTACGGATTTGACCCAATGGTAGACTATTGTAAGACCAGCATTATTGTTTGGGATAGAAACAGTGGCAGCATTCATAAAGCAAGAACAAGAGGTAGAAGTGGCAGGGCTACGTATGCGTTAATGGTCCCTTACGGTCACTCAGTTTAACAGAATCCGGAATGAATACAAAAGGGCTACAGCGCATGTAGGAACACTAGAAGCTATGCAAAGGGAAGCAAAGCTTAGATGGTTTAAGCATATCAACAGGAGCGAAGAAGAATTTTGAAAGGAGAATGTTGAAATGGATGTACCAAGGAGAAAAAAGAGAGGAAGAGAAAAAGGAGGTACTTGAACGTAATAGCAGAGGAGATGAGACCAAAAGATGTACAGATGAAAGATGCTGCAGACAGTGCAAAAAAGGAAAGACTACTTTGCTGCAGCCACATCTGAAATCTACCAGCCGAAAGAGACAGAATAAGGAGTCGATTGATATGAAATTGTACTTGTAATATTTAAAAATTAGGCAAATATTTTGCGATTAAACGAGAGCCGTGTACAGAGACGTCTGCACGCCACCGCTCGACAGCAATGAATCAATAATAATAATAATAATAATAATAATAATAATAGAAGAGGAGAAATATGCGCATGTAGAGAGTCAAAAATGGGATCCAATAACGAAGGAAGAGTTACGTGCTGCCATTACAAAATCAGCTAACTGGAAGTCACCAGGCATAGATGCAATACCAAATTTTTGGTTGAAACAGCTAACAGCAACTCACAATGCACTAACNAAGACTTAGAATATGATAAAATTTCCCTCTCGCTTTTATTGTTTAACTTGACAGACCTTCTCATTTCTTCTCAAATTTTGTATATGGATTTTTTACTTGGGGTGGATTCCAGATAAACAACAATGTGTAATAGCCATATAGCGGTAGGAGTCGCTCATTCTAAGATCCGCACTAGATCCCAGTACTGCTGCACAGTACTCTATGGTTGGGTGAGAAAGACAGTGTGTGGGTCTTGCAATCTTATAATTTGCCCTTTTATTTCTGCAAGAACAGCTTGTATATTTTTCACTATTTTTGTCATCTCTTTACTTTTAATTTCTCACTTTGTCTTTCATATTCGAATTTTTTCTAAAGCAGTCAATCTCATTTTACCAGAGGTCTACTGCATATAAACCATTTATTTTGAAAATTGTTCTTAGATTGGTTGTTCTTAATAGGGTGGACTTCTGTTACTTTAAGGATACGTAGTTTAATTTTCTTGTTTAGATAAATGTCAAAAAGATGGTATACTGGATGAAGTTGTTAGAAGAAATACTTGCCATCAATCTTTCTTTACACAAATGAGAATATTAACTAATGCTCCACATAATGTATAAGTGTAGTATGTATAAATACTTTTTATAGATACACCTACTATATATGGTATTCACGATCAGGAATAGATGTCATAGCTAACTTTTGACTCAAGCAACTTACTAACCTACTCGGAAAATGAAGTACAGTCTAATAATGATAACTTACACTTGATTGGTCGACTGAAGGTTTTACCTATCTACGACCGAAGACCAATAATCAAAACAAGATAAAGCACTATGGGCTAAGTCCTTGTTTTATCAGCCATGCACAAGGTTTTAAAATCCACCCTAATTGTTATAACCTACTTGCTCCTAGAAGATAACCACTTGTTACCAGATGCACCAAAAGGATATAAGAAAAGAAAATATAGTTGCAAACATTAGCCACTGATCAACAAAATGCTCACAGAAAATTGTAAAAGTAAGACGAAAATATTATCCTCTGCTTAAGGTGACGACACAAAATGGTAGGATGGTTTATCCCACTTTTTAGATGATCAAGTGTTTAAATAGTTTTATAGCCTGTACAACACTTGTCAATTTCAGAAATGTAAGCGTGAAAAAATAATAAAATAAACCCTCTCTGTCCAAACTATAAAAATGGGTCATTTAAGTTAAGAGGAATTGACATTATCAGGGGTGTATTTCAAAGAGACTCAAAATCGGGGTTTCTTCAAAAACAGTCGGCTTTTCTTTCGAAACTTTGTTAATGATGTTATAATGTTATTTTCTCTGCTATTTGTCGCAGAGAAAGGTACTATTGTACTGTTTATAAATTCAATTACTTCCTGATGTACTCGCTTCGATTCGCAGCAATTCTTATGCAGAAGTTGTTTCCTTCGTGAAAAGTTGTAAACTGAACTTTTTGCCAATTGAACTTTGAAAAGTTGTAAACTATGCCAATTTAACTTTGAAAAGGTTCACGCTCTCTTGTACTCCATTTAGCCTACAGGACAAGAACTTGTTATTTAAATAAAACAAATGCCTGATAATATTTCTGAATCATTAAGCCAATCAGCTCTCCTACCACGATAAATATAATTCCCGTGGTTTGATCTATTTGAGGCTAAGAGCGCTTTAAACTCTCTTTCTTATTTTTCGAAAATTGCCTACTCATCGGCGTTTAGCAATCTGATAACGTCACAATTGAAGTTCGAATCGCACTTGGCTCATACTGCCAATACTTGTAAACAAAACGACCGAGAACAACCATAGATAATAATAATAATGATAATAATAATAATAATAATAAATAAAAAAAAAAGGAAAAAAAAAAAAGGAAAAAATAAAGGAGCCGAAAAATGGAACTGCCGTAGATAACTACAGGCCTATATCTTGTCTCCCACTGATGTGGAAACTTATGACAGGTATAATATCAAACAACACGTATGAGTTCCTTGAGCGTGAAGGAAAACTCCCGCCTGAACAAAAAGGATGCCGCAAGAAAAGAAG
>RDPX01000056.1:1858999-1878235 GCA_003991215.1 Morbakka virulenta
AACTGCTGTAAAAAGCTCTTGGAAATGATATCATAAAACACACACCAAAAAGAAAGGTTGTATTGGTCATTAATTAAACTTTAAATTATTGACTTCATCAGGTGTAGCTCTTTGAAAGGAAATTTCCTTTGCTTTAGACAGCAACCAAATTGGAAACCAAAGAGCTAGAGAGTAATGAAGAAGAGAGTAATGAAGAAGAGAGTAATGAAGCTCCCTTTTACTATCGGAAATAATCCGATGGTAAAAGGGGAGCTTTCACCAATTTTATTTAATCAAATGCATTTTATTAATTCAAGCTTGTAAAATCTGAGGTTTTTCAGTCATATCAGGAAGGAGTCTTTGGGATATGTCGATATCTTTTTCTAAAACCTTCGATAAGAACAACGTGTATAACAGATAAAATTTTTTATCTAAACATATCTAAAGAATATTTATGCATTAAGGCTTATCTTCACCTTTTACGCTCTTCCTTTACGAAGGTTTTAATAAAAGTGAGCGTTCATAAAAGGCAAATGATCTGGTATCTGATTGCTTTTAGCCATGTTGCACAGTTAAGACAACTATTTTTTAAGAAACGAGCTTACGATGCACAGAGGATAGTCATTACTAATTTCAGCCTGGCAATTACATCAGCATTCTTCTCAATTAACAAGAATGATGATGTAATTACAAAAAATTTCGATTAGAGTTTCGGTTAGTAATTGCAATAGGTCCAAGAGGAAAAGACGGAGTGAAAACTCTTTACAATTAATATTTATAGATACGAAGAACCAGCTATGAAGAGTGTTCCGTTCTGGATTTTTTCAGGAATATATAGCTTACAAAAATATCAGGCTGAAATTTTGCTTTTTTAGTAATGTTGGGTCAGAAAAAAATTATGTTTTTATTCTTTTATAAGAACAAATCAATAGCTAACAAGTTTGTCACAGAAACAGACATTGTAAACGTTCTTAACTCATCAATCTTCTGTTTAACAGCTTTACACACTAAGAGTTGTTTACGCTTATACTTGTGCCAGTTGCTCATTTGTTTACAAATGTTATGACCACAAGTACAAACAGATATACCTCTTTTAAAAGATATTCAGACTAAACGTCTTAAGGTTCTTTGTTCGACCTCGAGTCTTGACAGTCGGTTTTTTTTGTTGTTTTTCTTTAAATGAATACAGGACTACAATATTGTAAAATGGTAATATCGGAGGATGGTAATATCGGAGGAAATCAGCTTCTTGGCGAAGGTTTGTATTCTGCAAGTGCTTGAGTAGTTGGCTTTTTCTTTGTTTTCAACTCTTTAGTGAAATTCCACCATTCCTTCAGATGTAAAGATTCCTTTAAAAAACTTTAAAATATTTAGAAAAGAGAAAGCAACTACAGCCAAGATAAAATTATGGCTAAAATGGTTTAAGTAAACATATAAAGAACCTCAAGAAAGTTGAAACCTCTGTCCCTTTTCAGAATTGTTCGAAGAATCGAATCCCCCTTATATGCAGTAGAGGAAAAAAGTCTATCAATGTGTAAATTTAGAAATGCCATCATCAAACACTTCTTCAACGTCTTCATCTTCTACAGTCGAAGTATCTAGCAAATTGGATTCTGGCTTATTTTTAAATGAAGGGTTGAGTGATGGGGGCTTTGTGTAATGTGCCAGACCCTCGGATGTGGTTTTTTGTTTCTTGATTCCGTCGGTAGTCATGAAACTACTTGTTTTCCTACAGCTTCGCTTTTTCAAGTTTTCATACTAGGAACCGCAAAAACTCGAGGCATTCTTCACTAAGTGCGCTATCAAAACTCACCTCTACATTGAAAACAACCCTTGAAAACAAACTCTTGACCAAACACATACCGTATTACTTCGAATAAACGCCCGGGGCGTTTATTAAATTTTTTGGATTTTAGGGGGGCGTTTATTCGAGGGGGGCGTTTAAAAGAGGGGGGCGTTTATTAAATAATTTCAAAAATCGACAAGAATTGAAAGGACCACAGAAATTTATTTCGTTGACTTTGTATATTTTTCTTTTTAATCGACAACTAAAATCTCATTTTCCACACTATTTACATCGATATCGACCTCATCCTCTTCAATTAAAGTAAATTGGGGAGCTGCTTCAACTACATCCTCATCAGATATGACAAAAGAATTTTCGTCCAGCTCCCCACTTTTCAATAATTCAGTTTGATCTTTGAGAAGGCTTGCTCCTGCTTCGCATTTCTTTCCTTTCTTGAAACACGAAATTTCCTCATCTTTGGACCCGTCAACAGGTAGTCCTAAAGCACAAGATTTCATAGAGGAGGCAACCATCTCAGAAGGCAGTCCATTCCATGCTTGAATTACCCATTCAACAACAAGACGACGTGGCACAGGTTTCATGTTGCCTGCATCTGTATACTCGTGCTTTCCATTTGCAAGCCACTCATCATAATACTCCTGTATTTTACCTTTAAATGGTTTGTTCCATACAACGTCTGGAGCCTGGATGTACTTAGTGCAGCCTCCGGGNTAAGACAACTATTTTTTAAGAAACGAGCTTACGATGCACAGAGGATAGTCATTACTAATTTCAGCCTGGCAATTACATCAGCATTCTTCTCAAT
Organism: Morbakka virulenta; assembly: GCA_003991215.1. Taxonomy (NCBI): domain Eukaryota; kingdom Metazoa; phylum Cnidaria; class Cubozoa; order Carybdeida; family Carukiidae; genus Morbakka; species Morbakka virulenta. Next base: position 1,861,591 of record RDPX01000056.1, read on the forward strand.
TAACAAGAATGATGATGTAATTACAAAAAATTTCGATTAGAGTTTCGGTTAGTAATTGCAATAGGTCCAAGAGGAAAAGACGGAGTGAAAACTCTTTACAATTAATATTTATAGATACGAAGAACCAGCTATGAAGAGTGTTCCGTTCTGGATTTTTTCAGGAATATATAGCTTACAAAAATATCAGGCTGAAATTTTGCTTTTTTAGTAATGTTGGGTCAGAAAAAAATTATGTTTTTATTCTTTTATAAGAACAAATCAATAGCTAACAAGTTTGTCACAGAAACAGACATTGTAAACGTTCTTAACTCATCAATCTTCTGTTTAACAGCTTTACACACTAAGAGTTGTTTACGCTTATACTTGTGCCAGTTGCTCATTTGTTTACAAATGTTATGACCACAAGTACAAACAGATATACCTCTTTTAAAAGATATTCAGACTAAACGTCTTAAGGTTCTTTGTTCGACCTCGAGTCTTGACAGTCGGTTTTTTTTGTTGTTTTTCTTTAAATGAATACAGGACTACAATATTGTAAAATGGTAATATCGGAGGATGGTAATATCGGAGGAAATCAGCTTCTTGGCGAAGGTTTGTATTCTGCAAGTGCTTGAGTAGTTGGCTTTTTCTTTGTTTTCAACTCTTTAGTGAAATTCCACCATTCCTTCAGATGTAAAGATTCCTTTAAAAAACTTTAAAATATTTAGAAAAGAGAAAGCAACTACAGCCAAGATAAAATTATGGCTAAAATGGTTTAAGTAAACATATAAAGAACCTCAAGAAAGTTGAAACCTCTGTCCCTTTTCAGAATTGTTCGAAGAATCGAATCCCCCTTATATGCAGTAGAGGAAAAAAGTCTATCAATGTGTAAATTTAGAAATGCCATCATCAAACACTTCTTCAACGTCTTCATCTTCTACAGTCGAAGTATCTAGCAAATTGGATTCTGGCTTATTTTTAAATGAAGGGTTGAGTGATGGGGGCTTTGTTTAATGTGCCAGACCCTCTGATGTGGTTTTTTGTTTCTTGATTCCGTCGGTAGTCATGATACTACTTGTTTTCCTACAGCTTCGCTTTTTCAAGTTTTCATACTAGGAACCGCAAAAACTCGAGGCATTCTTCACTAAGTGCGCTATCAAAACTCACCTCTACATTGAAAACAACCCTTGAAAACAAACTCTTGACCAAACACATATCCAGGTTTTTTCCTTCAGCCAATCTTGTTTTGTCAAGCGAGAAATTTCAAATTTTGCGCAACCCTCCATCGATCACTTTCCACAAATCTGTAGCATTTTGCAAACCAAACCAAACCTATCCGTTCAAATCTTAAACATATTTCGTAAGCTAATTTGTTTGTTGAGTAGCCAAACTGTCTATTAAAAGCATAGATTGTTCAAAAGCCTTCCTTGACTCTTTGAGTTTTGAGTACATTCCACTAAGCACTCATTGTCAGCCCAAGCACTAATTTGCTAGTATATATTTACATCCGAATGAGACGGTGCTGTCTCGTGTTGAAGTTCTCATTTGCATTTTCCCCGGAAGATAATGGAAATTTTTCTTTACATGTTATCTCCAAGTTCACAAATCTGCAATGTACATTGCCTTTTATCCAATTCATGTCTTTTCATGATTGGCTTCCGGTCTAGTGTCTTGGCTAGCATCGGCAAGCGCCCTACATTCAACCGATTGATAAGTCTGCTACACGTCAATTTTGCTAATTGTGCAAAAGAAAGTACTACCTAACACCAAAAGGCATTTTGTATCATTTAATACCCACAATTTGTCCTTCCTGTCATATTTTGGGAAGTGCATCATTTTGTCATTTAGGTCTGTTGGCATAGTGAAAGAGGCCTAATTTTACTATCTCCCTTCCCGCTTTCTTTCTCAATAAAGGAAACGTACAAGTAATATTGCCAGTCTTACTCTTTTAAACTTTGAAATTCTGTACCATCTGATTTCTTGTCTCCTCTTTTTATAAATTTCAATTTTCTTATCTTCGAAGTCTTTCTTAAACAAAATAACTTGACAGTTTCTTTGGAACTTTTGTTTAAAACTTTGCCAAAAAAGGAAATATTATATATTACATACTATAGATAAAATATTGCATATTATTTATAGTAAATAGTTTGAGTGCGATACAACATAAAATATTTTTTATTTCTTTTTTATTTTAAAAAAGTCCAGTCATCCTTTCTGGAAATTGGAACAATATTAGATACATTGCACCAAATGTCGTAGACTGCTCAAGTAACTTTATTAATACAAGTTGTTTCATTATTACAAAATAAGACATCTGATGTCTGCGAGAGAGAAGATCAGAGAGAAGATGCTACCAAACCATTCAGGGTATAGATTGTAGAAAACAAAGAAGAAAAGAGATCAGTTTGTTCTGCACAAAAACTGGCACATCTGACACCATCAAAATGTGAAGAGACATCAGACGTACCAGGACTGATAACACTATTTTAGATCTTTGAAGAGTCACTACTTCCAAACCCCTGTAAACATAAACATTTACAAAGAATGGGACATTTTACGTATGATATATATATATATATATATATATATAGTATTAGAGTCATAGACTCCTCTCAGTTGTGATCTACATACCTAAGATCATTGAATATAGCTCAGAAGAGATGTGTAATGCTGGCAGAAAACTATTTTAGGGAAATGGGGGTGCGAGGGTATATAAATGATTTAGAAACAAATACGTAGACAAACAAAACAGACATATAGTAATAGTAAAAGACTTTCTTGTATTTACGAGGAGTATGTTGCAATATTGCAATAGAGAGTAAGATTCAAGTAAGAGAACAACCTAATTTTTGACATGAAATGAAACAAAATCAAAAGGATACATATGGCTTTTAGATGGCAAACAAAATAACTTGAATCATCTGTTGATGACTACATTTGCCATTTCGGGAATTTAATATCAAAATAACAGAGAATATGTGGCTCCTCAGCAGCATTGGCCAAATGCCACCACCAAGAAGTTCATGAAGCCTAAGGATGTTTAATATATTTAAACAGAAGTAAATATATATGTATACCTACATATATATGTAGGTATTTAAATACATATATGAAGATATACAAATATATATATGTATATATATATGTAGATATATATGTAGATATACATATATGCTTTTCAAAAGCAGTAAAAAGGCGACTACATTAACATATAATCTCTAAAAAAATACACTATCCTTCACCTGGTAACGTTTCGATATTTATTCTTCAGATTATAAGAGTCTGATATTAAAGTGTAATCTATTATATTAGAAATTGAATATTAAATAATAATATATGAAATGTCATTGAAATGAATAAATTATTACTTACAGGATTCGATTTTCAGAGAGCAAAATTGTGGATCATATGGATACTTAATCATATTCATGTTGCAATAAATTGTACAGGTGAATCTATTGAGGTTATAAAAAAAGTTTTAAATCAATTGTTATTATCTGGTAACAGCAACCTACTTTTAATAACAATGCTATAATAGACTACAGGAATGTTACAGTAATCTTCAAGTGATTATTTCAGCTTCCTTGGATTTATTGATAAAAATAAGAATGATTAGGAATAAGAATGATGTCCTTCGATTACATAACTTGTATAATTTGTGTTGGGAATAAATAATGATTTACTTTGAAATCATTTTTCAACTTTTATCTTTGAGAGGTTTCTGAAATACCATCTCCAACCTCTGCACCCCCAAGTTATTTTAAAGTATTACTTCTGTCAATACCATGTGCAGCCTTATTTGCATCAATGGAAATACTAAACTGTTCCAAGGAACCTTAATACTTCAAGGGGTCTCCCTTAAATATGGAGAGCTTGATTTTAAGCATACAACATTGTACAGAAACACCACCAATAGTGCAAGAAGAAAGTTCACCGTTGCTTAGAGATTCAATCCTTAGATCTGGGCCAGCAAACAACTATTGTGTTGTTTTTAATTTGTTTTCAACCTCCAAGAACATCAGCCTTCACTTTTGAGGAAACCAATCAAGCCAAAATACTTTCACCAATTACAATAAATTGCTTCATAGGAGCAGAAAAAGATTTTTTAATTCTAGTAGTTTATTTTACAAGAAGACTAGTCCAAGGCGTCAGAGTGCTAAATGATAATCTCCCTTAAACGAGTTCTCAAGCTTATTAGAACCAAACATAAACCTTTCAAAAGAGCAGGAGCTGATTCCCCAAATAATAATAATAATAATAATAATAATAATAATTGCCCTGATAATTACACCAGGCACTGGCTATTGCTGTCAGCAAGTGGCGTAGCGTCGTAAGACGTATGACCTCTGATCTTAATTGATTGGTGAGGTACACGAACTACTTTTGCCTGGTAATTATGAATGGGCTAGATCAAACATTCCCGCTCAAACCGCAGACTTGCCAGTCAGTTGCCTGACCTTAACCGGTTGTGCATGTCCCAAAAGGGCTGACACATCATGCATTTCTGTTTAACGGGCGGGAGTAGTGGGGGAGCATCATATCTAGGTGTCGTGAGCGTGGATCTCTTGTTCTGAAGGGCTGAGTACCGAGTTCTTACTTTGTTACTTAGTCCTAAGGTCTTGGGTGAAGCCTCGCTACGGAGACCGTTTTAAGCAGAATGGGTCACCTAAACTGGGAAACCTAAACAGGCCCCAACTGCAAGGTCATGTGCTGTTTTTTTTTTTTTTATGTACATCAATATCGCACACACTTGGGTGTGATGCATGCACCCAGTTTACCCTTATCGGGCTGGTAGTCGGATGGGTTTGCTGGGGTTTCTACCCCTGAGTCCCCCATGGGCTCGTATTGCTCCACCACTCAATAATAATAATAATAATAATAATAATAATAATAATATTAATAATTATTATTATTTTTATTATTTTTATTATTATTATTATTATTATTATTATTTTGTTAACATTGTAATCTTACCAAAATTCCAGAGTAGAGTACAGTCTTTTTACTATTGATTGTCGTACACATCTTTGATTGACATTATTTTTTGCCGATTTTACAGATCATTACTCTCTTTGATCGAGCGTCTACTCGCAGGTACGTACTTGACAGGGCCAGTGAGATAGCTCGTATAGAAATGGTATGTCATGGCCAGGACGTTTTTGTAACATAAAAAAATTTATAAAAGGTAGTTACACTTTAGACATAACCATATGCTGTTGTCTTTAGTAGTATTCCTAGACCACTTTTGTCAGTATTTTGTGACATATAAAAAGAGGGGGAAATCCTGACCAATAGATATCTCTGTCAGGGTAGACCCAAATGATTCAGGTAAAAAGACAGTTACTCGTACGTCACCTTATACTGTCAGGTGCGCGAATGTAATGCTGGGCATAATTGGGACCTACACGAATTAAATACCACATCCTTCTTGTGACTGGAATCGAGTTGTTTTGAGGAGTGACGTCATATCTATATTGCGTGTGCTTGTTGAGTTTCTTTCTTTGTTGCTGGAACCCATCATTCTAGAAAATTGTACGATATACTGTAAATATAATAGATAGATATTCGGTAGGGAATAATAACTTGCTTTTATTCTTCATTTTTGTTTTTGTTTTTGTGTGTGTTTCCTTGTCTATGATCTTAGGTAGTAGATTAAGCCAAAAAACTTACATCTTATGACTTGATCAAGTTCCTAGATAGAGGACATGTTTACGTAGTGAGCTAATCCTTCCACCTCTTACTTTACTAAGTAAGTGCCATTTCATCTCTTTTGGGGGATTTGAAAAGGGATTAACTCTTTAAAATCTCATTTGTCTAAGACATAATGCTGTTAGTGCTTGACCTGCATTCTAATGCGACGTTTTTATTTTGAACAACTAATCTTATTACTGAATTTATTCATTGTATCATTTTATCTTTTACCTATACATATATTGATATGACCTCTAACTGGATTCGTATTTAGTCAACATGATACCTCTCTGTGCAGTAATAGAATTAAAAATGCACATGAGGCCATGGTATATTAAATTGGTGCGTAAAAAGCAGCATTAACTTTCATTTTATTATTTTTAAACCATTACCTTTGACTCATAATGACTGTTCCATTCGGGAAAATGAGAAGAAATGCATTTAATTGTATTAAATTGTGAGCTTCTCCGTATTTAAGTTGCGGAAACCAAATATCTGGATACCAGAGTCTGTTTCTAATTTCAGCATTGACAGCAATTGGTGATTTGAACCTGGCACTATCGTAAGCCAAACGATGATCGACCCATTGCTGACGTAAAATAAATTCCACAGAGAAGTGCTGAAAGTAGGAAAAGATTTTAGCTACTTTATGTTAAGTTGAAGACAGCAATGTAAAAAAGACGATGCCTCTTGGGCAACCATTTGACTAGGTAGGCATCATGTCGTTCAGAAACATAACTATTTTTTATCATGTTCATATAAATCTTAAAAATTTGTAAATTTTGGCTCGATATGCTTATAATACACTTATTTGTAATCATATCCTCGAAATATTTATTACAAGAAAACAATTATTAAAACTTAGATGCATTACGCTATTGGGTGTAAGGGCTTTAATACGTAAATACAGTTCTTTTGCTACGATTTTATTAATTCATTGCAGTATAAGTAATTTACTGTAATCAATCTGCAGGTAAGGAACAAAACTACCGATTATATGCCATAACCAGGACTTTCTATCTAAAGTTCTGTTAAATAGGGTGGGTTTTTGACCGCAATGTTTCTCACAGTGCTAATACAAAGTTAAGAGGAACAAGAAAAGCATATATAGGACAGATTGATTAAGTGAAAGCCATAGCTGCAAGATACCTGTGACTGGATATTTTGAACCAAGGAAACCCATAGCATAAGTGAATATCTTGCTCTTAGTAACTTTGATAGAGAATCGGTTGAGCTTCATTGAAGAACGAGTATACCAATGAAAAATCTTCAAGGGTGGAACAAAAGTAGAATTAATTTGCAAATTAGCCTCTATTTCATTACTTGGCTTTTTCAGGCTTCTATCTTATCTCTTCATCACTTCTCTCGTTTGCATCTGACCGCATTAAGTCTGGCTCATAGGGAGGAGAGTCTCTTTGGTCTTAGTTGACAACCCTCCTAGAGATGATGTCTCGATAAGAACACTGGTGATAGAATCGCCTCTACTCTTCTCGTGAGAGAGAAACGAGTGTTAGACTTTGTCAACTGTCATTTCTTTTAAATGCGCCCCCACCATCAAATGCTTCAGTTAGTCGGTATGCTGATATTTTGCTTCTATGCGATGGCTTCAGACATCCAACGTTTCCATATTTTCTTACGATAATTTTAATTAATCTAATGGATCATATCGCACTGAGTCCCTAGCCGACCATTAGTGGTCAAGAGGCTGGACAAATATCAGACTCAAGATCGACTCTATTTTCGAAAGTGTAAACTCAAGATGTGATAGTACTGGCTCTACAAGGACGCCATAAAACCTGTTACCCTAAAAATACTCTCTCCTTAGCTGTCAGAGATCTTCCTTTCAATATTTTTGTGAAATATTTTCTTCCTTCAGACTCATTTCATATTTCGCTATTTCTGTGATGAACCCCAATGACAGTGTAAGTAATAAAAATCTTTTTTCGAGTCCTTTCCTTCTTCATTTGATATGAATATTCTTACGTCTAAGATTAACTCTTATCTCTTAACCTAAGCTATTTCTGTCTTTTCTTTCTCTTCTTCCTTGTCACAGTTCCATGCACTTAGTGGCTTTATACCTTCGTACCTTGTATGCTTCTTACTGAGGGGAAAAACAAGAGAACAGCTACTTAATTTCCACTTTTACGAGAGACAACAAATTGTAAATCTGATCTAATTAGTTCAGAATTAGTTAAGAATGATCAAGTAAATTGGGATTTTTTCACAACATAGCTATGGTAAAGGCCTGCATAATGCATAATGCAGAATAGAATATAAGAGAAAAGATTCATTTGATCAAATGCTGCAAAAACAGTGCAACCTTTTGATCCATACAATATATTAATAACCTATTATAAGAAATATATATTTATCTTAAATGGTGTGTTTTGGAAATTAATGTTTTTTATAAATCGGCGTTAATCACCATTTGAATTAATTACTTTACTGAATATTGATTAATTGCAAATATTTTAATTACTTGGCTTAGTTTAGCTATATTATTTGGTTTTGGTGTTGTCTACTTTATTCTTTCATTTCTTTGTTTTATACCTCATTAATTATTAATTAATTATTCAGCTATGTTAATAACATTACCATTAATTGTTGTTCACCTATAATTCACATTATATTGCAATCAATAAGTCTCCCCTCCTACCAAGAAACTTTTAATGGTTTGTCACTTAGTTCAAATTAAGTTAAAAACTACTTTTATTTCCAATAATAGACAATATAAAGCTTGAAACATTGGAAGGAAAGTATGTTTGTTTCGATAAGTTGGCATATTTCAATGCATGTTAAGTGTCTTTGTGGTGAGGTTTGAAGACCAAAAGGTTTCTTTTTCCATCTCAAATTAATCTTACTTTCAAACAACGTGGAAATAATATGAAATAGTAATTAGGTTCGGAGGTCACCAGAGGATGTTTTAGTTGTCTTTTGCTGTAAATGGCTGTTTTCAGAACCCTCTTTATTAATTGCAAAAACGTTTCTTTACTTGCCTTGACAAGCTAAAAATGAGTAGAGTGTTTTCTTTGATTTCCATTCAATTGGATCACCTCGTTCGTTTATCAACAGTTTTTACATTCACTTGAAGACACGTCAACCAAGAGCATGTAATGACAGCCAATTTGAATACAACAGTGCATCGTATATTCGAACTACCATAAAGATGAAACCATAGTCTAGTATATTTTATTTTTTTACGGAGAAAGTGATTTTATGCAATATATATCTGTGTCATCTGTATGTACGCCGAGAGGATGCAGATATATATTGCATAGTCGTGATCGTATACACTAATGTCGGGCCTTGTGGTGTCGGTTTAGTGTTTGTCAAATTCGAGCTTGCATATTTTTGTTTTAGTTTAATGTCATTTCCCCCCAGCAATTGGGGCTCAGACGGTGCCCTTTAGAGGGGACTTTGACTCTAGTTTGAATATAAGAGATAATTGCAAACAAATCCCTTTCAAAATTTAAATGCACGTGTGTCTCCTTGCATCTCTTATAAGATGTCCACCTCCATGACCAGGTGTTCTCATGAGACCTGAAGTTGAAAGAAACATGCTGGAAGTATAGAATGCAATCCTACCTGGTTTCTAGAAGACCATTTGGAAAGGGTTGGAAGCAAGTTTGTCAGAATAAATAATAAAAATTATTTTAGATACAAAATTACTCACACTGTCTATTTCTTTAATGCCAGCCATATTTTGAACAATTAGTGTTATTCTGTTTACAATAGGTTCAGTACCTACAAAATATAGAATAAAAAGAGGCTTACAAGGGCCACTTTAGTGAAAATTACTGGGCAAAAACTAAATTCCAAGTCATTCCTAATATCTGTAAAGCTTTGGGTTTGAATTAGATACATAAATACAAGACAAGGAAGTAAATCCATGCTTTTTTTGTTGCAGTGTAGTTCTGAAAGTATGCGTGACCTTTCTTCAGCCTTCTTATTTCGGGGGCCTTAGTCCTAGCCTAATCCTAGCCAGGGAGCCATACCCTACAAGCAAACAGGTAGATTTAAATCAGACTAACTTTTTCTTAACATATTCTCAAACAAGTCTGACCTGCAAGGTAGGAATTGTTTAGGGATAAAAATAATTAACGCTAGAAACATACGACCCTCCTACTAATATTGATACCTGGGTTTTTGTCAGATCTTAGCAGCAAGGTAGTTGTCTTGCTGGATCACTCATAGGACCTGTACAGCTCCACCTCCAACTGCTGAAAATGTTGGACCCCTGGATATAAAATTCAACCAGCAATTGTGGGATGTGTCTTCAGCTGAGACATGAATGTGACCAGATCGACTGGTAGAGATAAGCCAAAGCTGACTTCGTTTTGAAATATCTGACCTGCCTTCTCCAGAAACTCTACCACTATTTTCTGCTGATACTGCTCTCTGTCACCATGTGGTGTAATACCCCCAAGTGGTATTACGTTCTCATTAGTAATGTTCAGATGGCAACTGACTATCTTCCCTTAAAGTTATTGACTTTTGTTTCATAAGCAAACCATAATTGCTTAATTACCAATTAATTAATATAATTACTAATTAACTAATATAAGTACATAACAATAACATTAATACAAAATGTGCTGATAGTTACCAGCCATCTTCCCTCAAAGTTTCATTTCAACATCGTGCAATATCAGCCCACGCGACCAAAAAAAGGCGCTATCTGCATCCACCCCTTGAGCAATTCTGGTACAGGATGGGTCATAGATTTTTGAGAAGAATATTGTGCCTGTATATAGCCCTGCTGGCAGACGAAGCTAGCCAGCCGGACAAATTAATTGCTCTATTTAGCCCAGAGACAGGCAACATCACGTCAGACCGGAGCAGACCTTGGAACAGCAGAAGCTAAGAGGTAGCAATCACTGATGTAGCTGGAAAGACATGACGAGATAACATTTAAAAGAAAATGGCATATCAAACAGAGGTAAAAGGGAGAAAGATAAAGGGAGAAACTGACCCCTACTCTAGAGATGAAGTCGGAGATCAGAAGAAGATAAGAAAATAACTTCTCTCTGGTGAGCTATGAACTAAGGCTCATAGGTGAACAGCAGAATTGACCTCTTTGATCACAAAGCGGATCAGCCGTCTCCAGCCTGTTCTGCTCGTCACATCAGCACACCTTGCACCAACAGCCTCCATATCTCTGTCAATCACGTCCATCTACTTTTTTCCCCTCGGCCTCCCACTTTGCCTCCCACCCTGGAATTTGTACCTCAATACCCTTTTTCATACATAATCTGAATCACGCCTTGCTATGTGCCCAAACCAGCGATTTCTTGACTCCCTAATCTTGTTTCTCAGCCTCCTGATATGGTATGTTTCTCGCATGTGTTCGTAAAGAATTCTGATTGGTCGCGTCACACCTAGTGACCACCTCATCATACACATTCCAGCCTCTTCTAGCTCCGCGTCTTGTCGCAGGATGGTAGCAACAGAGCTGAACGCACTGCCATCTAATAAACTTTTTCCTTCATCCGAGGTGATGTCTTCCTATCGTAAAGTACGTCTGTTACCTTCCTCTAACTGGCCCTACCTGTCTGCATTCTCCTCTTTACTTCTTTATCACAGTTCCCATTTACTTGTAGAGTTGACCCCAGGTACTTAACTTCGTTTACTTAAGGGATTTCCAACCCTCCCAGCTGCATTTTATCGTTTTGGCTTTCGTTCAAAGCTAGATACTTTGTCTTTGCCCGAATAGAAAAGGTCTTAAAGCTGAGTCCTGGTGCAGGCCTACCTTCACATCGAAGTAATCCGTCCTTGTATCACTTCGAACACTGGTCATACTGTCCTTGTACATATCTAGCACCAGTCTGCTATACATCTCTGTGATTCCTGACAGCCTCAGGTAATACCATACCTCCTTTCTGGATACTCTGTCATACGCTTTTTCTAGATCTATAAATGCATTGTGTAGTTGTTGTTGGTGACCTCGATGTTTCTTGTGCAGGATGCTTAACGCAAACAGTACATATGTGGTACTGCGTCCTGGTATAAAACTGAATNAGTATTTTCATTCCTCGCCTCTCCAAAGCATAACACCACCTCTCCAGCTGGAATTCAATTTCTCTTTTCTCACTACACAGTACAATATCGTCTGCGGGCATCATATTTTGAGAAGCATCTTACATCATCGGTGAGTTTATCCATTAACAATGCGAATAGAAAAGGTCTTAAAGCTGAGTCCTGGTGCAGGCCTACCTTCACATCGAAGTAATCCGTCCTTGTATCACTTCGAACACTGGTCATACTGTCCTTGTACATATCTAGCACCAGTCTGCTATACATCTCTGTGATTCCTGACAGCCTCAGGTAATACCATACCTCCTTTCTGGATACTCTGTCATACGCTTTTTCTAGATCTATAAATGCATTGTGTAGTTGTTGTTGGTGACCTCGATGTTTCTTGTGCAGGATGCTTAACGCAAACAGTACATATGTGGTACTGCGTCCTGGTATAAAACTGAATTGTTGTTTGGTGATGTCGATTTTTGACCTTTGTCTTTTGTCCATCACTTTCTCCCACAACTTCAGAGTGTGGCACATTAATTTGATTCCCCTGCAGCTTCCACACTCTCGTGTACCATCCTTTCCCTTATAAACTTGTACCAACAAACTCCGTCACTCCGTCACTCCTCTAGCATCTCATCCACATCAAGTTTTTTTATTGAATAACCGTAAAAGTAGCTTCAAACCTGGTTCTCCCAGGCAACGTTAAGCTTCTATTAGGATATTGTTTGATCCGATTGCTTTTTTTTGTCATGGCTTCTTTTACTACTTTCTTTTCAATCCTATTTATAACCTCCTGCGTCCGGTCTGCTTCAATCTTTCTATGTTCTGTTGGGTTTTCCGAATTCAACAATCCGTGAAAACACTCCTTCCACCTCTTCAAAACATCTTCCTCGATTGTTAACAATTATCCGTTTTCATCTCGTATCACCTTCCCATGCTGTATATCTTTTCCTGAACGGTTCTTTTGTTTAGCAATTCTGAATAGTTATTTCTCGCCTTCTTTTGAGTTTAATCGGTGATATAGGCTCTCGTAAGCCTGATCTCTTGCTTCAGCTACTCTACGTTTTGTCTCCCTTCTAGCGGCAATGTATTCTAGCTTGTCTTGTCCATGACGGTTATATTACTTTTCCATAAGACAACCAATCAAAACAAAGGGCTTCTTCCTTTCAACATCTCTGATGATCACAAAATGTGCTAAATCACGTACCATTGGAGAGACAGTGATTCTAGCTGCAGAACTAATCATAAGAGTAATGGAGGGTGGTGCTAGTGGAATCCTGCCATCATTCCCCGTCAGCAATAATTCTGTGTCCCGTAGAATTGACGAAAGGGGAAATGATATCAAGTCAAAGCTGTGTAACGAACATGCCCAAACTCTCCATTAAATAGCATGATCAAGGCTGTAAACATAATCAAGGCTCATTCTCATGATGATCGTCTATTCCGCCAGCTCTGCCATGAAAATAATGAAACTTTTAAACGGCTTATCCTCCATATTGAGGTTCGTTGGTACTCCAAAGACAACTGTCTACAGCGTTTTTTATGCACTCTTTGATGATTCAGATATACGTCTGAAAAAAATTGGATACTTTGCTCTACTAGGCCGTCATGCCGTCAAAACATGATATGACATATCTGTGTGACTTCTTTAAAAAAATAAATTAAATGAATCAATACCTGTAAGGTCAGTATATGAATCTGATTAGAGCCAAACGGATAATCTTTTCTTTCATTGCTAAACTGACACCATTTAAAAAATTCATGTTTAGCAAGACCTTAAACATTTTTTTGGTCTGCAGAAACTGGACAATCAATTGAACGACTACGATTAAGAAACCTACTGCTCATATCTTGATGAAGTCAAGGTAGACTGGGTTCTTGTCAGATATTAGGAGCAGGGTAGTTGTCTTGCTGGATCACTCACAAGGCCTGTACAACTCCACCTTCAACTGCTAAAAATGTTGGACCCCTGGTCTCACCAAGTCCAAAGATCACACCAATTGTAATCAGAGTACATACTAATAGTATTTAGTATATCAATATGCCTACTAATAGCATTGTCATTTTATATACATTTCGGTAATATCATGCAATATTTCGTTATTTCAAATTGTAAGTGTTTCAATACCGAGTATTATTGACTCAATATTTTGAAAATCTGTCATTATACGCTACAAATTATATCACATGTAATATCATAGAATACTTGTAATGTATGTTAGACTATGTACGTATTTTCAATTAATTAGTTCATGGTTTTGCTTTTTCTACCAATAACTAAGCTGAGTTTTAATTTTCAATTAAAAGCACTAATTCACCCATTTCTATTCATAGATATAATGCAGCTCTATAATTATTTTTCTTGATCAAATATCGATTGATTTTTATGGAATTGTCTTTGAGGAGGGGAGGGGGAGAGCACAGATTTTTCCATTTCTCAAAAATGGGCAGTAGCAAAGAAAAGGTAGGAAATGACTGGTTTTAGTTTTGGCGCCAATATCAACATTTACGTCTGGCTGTTTTGGTATTACATGATTCCGAAAACCAATAACTTTTGCCTTGTAGTATCAGAAAACGATGTTATCTTTCCCAGCTATTAAGACCTTAAACCTATTATTTCATGCTGTCGTTGCAAACTCATCTTTTACGATATCAGTAGCTCTCGTAAAGGTTACTTGAGTTATTATAATAGCTAACAATACTTTTTCAGAAACCAGGCTAACTCCGTAAACCGACCAGAAGTGAAACAAAATATTAACTAATTTTTATGCTGTTGTCCTCGTGGTGACAAACTGATACTAACTTTCGCGTTTGACCTGCAGGTTACTTCAAATGCATACCTACCAATTGAAGCTATTGTTATAACCTTTACCAAACAGCATCGACTCATACCGACCTTTTTAGTAATATCTCGAAAGTGCACGGAATTTCAACCTTGCTCCTTGATAAGTTACAAGAGCAATAAAATGTTGAAATCAAAAATCGATTCAGTTTGCGTCCTAATAATTTCAAACCAGAGCCATAACAGGCAGGGTACGACGATATCACTAAAAGTTTGGATGAAACTAACAGGAAAATCCTTCCGAAAAAGTCAAAATCCAATGATGTATTGATAAGTAAAGGAAGTGAAGCTCTATGCAACAAGAAAACAAAAAGGGATAGAGACAGAAATCATAGAAATGAAGAGAATCGTCTTGCATAGAGACATTCAGCATTAGCGTCAAATGAGATCTTTAAAAATAATCAAGACATGTACCTTAAATGGATGTATGAGCAAGCCAAAGTAGCATCTGGGCTTATTAAAACAAGTAAGGTACACTCAGTGGTAAGAGAAATATCTGGAAAACCCAACACCCACCCTGCCAACTTGGGTAACAAAAGGAAATAACGAACCTCCAAGTGATAAAATGAGTTGCTTTTTAAATGGGCGTCATATTTCAAAGATCTACCTAACATACCAAACAAAGGAACATCTTCAGTGAAAATTCCTTTGGCAGTTAACGATTTCCAAATCAATACTGATAATTTCAGGTTGGATAAGCCGTTAAAAATGATAAGGCTTATAAAATCAAAATAACACACTGGAATTGATTCCGTAAAGGTTGAAGCGTTAACGTATGATGAAAGTAATCTACATTTTGCACTTTCGTCTATCTGTATTTCTATAGTGAATTGTCAATAACCCCCTCATCAATAGAGGAAAAATATCTACGTTCCTCTTTTGAAAAAAGGGTCAAAGTCAATAAATAATTTTAGAGGAGTTTCTATTGTATCAACTGTCATCAAAGCCTGTAAAAGAATGATATTCAATCGAATATATGATCCTATTGATGAAGTACTAAGACCATACTAAGCGGAAGTTAGGAAATAAACAAGACTGAAAAAAGTCTATAAGAGCGAGCCTAGTATTTTATTTTTTTTATTTTTTTTTAAATTTTATTACTGAACAAAGAGGTGTCTATAAAAACTTCACTTAATACATGGTTGGGTCCCCATTAGGTCTACATTCAACTCAGTTTCAGAGTTGACCAGTTTATTGTTCTGTTACACAATGGAGAACGCGTACAGGGTACGCATTAAAGACTAGTCTATTATTATGTCTATTGTCTGTAACGAAAGGAGAAATCGTCCAAGAACAAGAACAAGAAAAATACAAAGATGGAGAAGCACGGCAATACTAGCTCGCACTTAAAAAGAGCATCTCATCAGAATACAAACAAGGTTGCCAAACTATATTAAAGTGTGCAGAAAATTCCAAAGCACAAATTTAGTTCGGCAATTTTATTGTTCCTGTCAATGGTCAATCCTACTAGAAGATTCGGTTTGTGTATAAGGTAAATTACAGTCTGATTTATTACATGACATGCTAAATAAAGCATTTTGTGTCAAAATGGGTGCCCTCCAAGGAGACATCCTAGCTTTAATTTTTTAAAATAAGTAAAAATTTATTAGCTACCAGGGCTGGATATTGGCAACCTCCTCGTGGTCCAGCCTGCAAGTACCAATCTAACTTTGGGAAACTGATGCCAATACCTAAACAACAGAGACAAACTAGAAAATCTTACGACATGTCAAAGATTCATGAACCATCTGGTCCAGCTATCCTTCAATTAAATGTAGAAGGCCTTACACGACCAAAATGTGAAGTCATTCAAAAAATCGCCATGGACAATTCAATTTCCGTTATTCTACTGCAAGAAACACATGCCACCAATGACGACAAAATCAAGATATATGGCTTTTCTCTCATTGGTTCAATCAAACACTCTAAGCATGGTATTGCCACTCTTGTACGTAACGACCTTCCTTTTGTTGAAATTGGCCGCAGTAATGTTGATAGTGCAGTTGAATGGTTAACCATATCGATCAATGGAGAAATTACAATAACAAACTACTACAAACCACCTAATTCTCCGTTTGAACCACCACCCCATTATGATCACCCAGCAAT
>RDPX01000056.1:1879997-1918516 GCA_003991215.1 Morbakka virulenta
GCCAACTGATAGGTATTCGAGGTGATATCAAAACTGTTGATGAGACTTTCGTTTGTGGCTCAATGACAATGTCTTAGATATTTAGCATTTTTTTTGTTAATCATACGCATATATATATATATATATATATATATATATTAGCTACCAGTTTACATTAAAATTATGTAACGTTACTGGATTTTTTTCGCATACTTTCCCTTTGGGGCATCCTGTTTTTAATCAATTTTTATAAACGATGTCCAGGATTACAAGATCTCTTATTTAAACAAATCAGCAATTTTTATATTTTAAGTATTAAAACATTTAAAATGATAATAAAAATACTTAGTAGCATATACAACCTTAATTTTACTCACCATTCCTTAATGGAATAATTCTTTTATCATAAGTTAACAGAGTCTCTTTAAGGTAACTATTGCTTGGATGGTAGCTGCTAAAAATTAAAAATAAAAAAGTTTTAAGCTTTGTTTAATATTAGATATTTATAACCTTAAACTGATAGTACAGAAGAAGAAAAAAAGTAAAAAGTCCATATAACCATATAAGGCAAAGAGCTACCAAGTGCATAGAAGAAAAAAAAGCAGAAAGAGGTGAAGACAAGAGGTAAGTGTTGACCTCAGCCTTCAAACAAATAAAAATCATACAATGAAGAAAAGCACACAGATTCCCATGAATTAGATATCCGAGGAAACAAGCTATATTCATAAACAAAATTACTACAACGAGAAGCAACAATTGCGTTAGGATAAAGAGGTTAAAAGAAAGAAGTCGCAAAGGATGCAACAAACTGAACTGATATAAGCAAAGAATGCTTATTCGACATCCAAAGATATTACTCTGTGGGGAAACTGCACAGGAGTTGGCATCCTGTCGTTATCAAGTGTCCTGTAACCATGCAATACTTAAAAGAGTTCCCACATGGAAGGAAGAAGAATTGGCACATGGAAGAAATGAAACGCTCCAATTGGAATAGTATAGGTGTAACTGAGTTGACGTAGAAAGCTGTTGCGTTGCAACCAAGGATAGAAGATAAATATTATTACGACTTATTTCACTATATCCCTTTATATGTGTTAGATTTGTATCATTTTTGCATCTTTTTCAATTACAACAAAAGTAGACCAATTTTATTCTTACGATAAGAACTTCTGCCCTTTCACAAATACAAGTCTTAACTACCCTACATTGCTCAACTTGTACGCTGCAATTGTCCTAAGCATTACATCATCTAAGATTATTCTTTGAATTAATTCGCGATCAGTAAACTGCCAATCAGATGGCATCACAGTGGTCACGCTGCCCCCAAAATGACGTTAGGCATTACAAAAAGAGCATACCTATTGCTATCAGCTAGATTTATACTAATTTACCATGAAAAAGATTATAAGGAATGAGGTATAGGTCATATTTTAGGCACAAGAACAACAAAATTTCTTAGAAGATTTTGAGGATCCTTAGTGTTACCTATTATAAGGCTGCTAGAAAATCTTCACATTGCATTGTTTGATTAAATGAAGCAACTATAAAGCATAGCAATAACGAAATAGGATAACGTAATAAAATTTTGGTCGATCATTCAACTATATTGACTCAAAAAATATTAAGCTTTATGTTGGCATGAAAAAATTGATTACCTTTCTGGTCCTTACTGTCTTGGTTCAACTTAATGAGCATATTATAGACAAGGAAAGCAATATAACAACAACAAAAATATAACAAACAATACATCATCATGGTTTTCAACAGTAAACAAAAAAGCAGCTAAGGTAAAGATGACATCACTCTTTAAAACACTCTGATTCCTGTCACTACCTTGGTCCACACTGTCAAAATATTAAACCAGCTGTTTCTAATCACTTAAATAACCTGATGATGAGAGAAGTATCTCGCAAAGCGCAGCTTAGAAAAATCTTAGGACTCATGAAGCTTTAGATTTTATACATCTATGGCTTCTATTGAATTCATTAAGTTCGGAATTTTCAACATATGTAGTTACATAAATTTCTAAGAGAGGAAAAATTACAAGATTTTTATGCAATTTTTTTCGTAAGATTTTTATGACTCAAAAAAGACCTTTGAAGAACATTTATGTTAACACTTTGAAATAGAACCTTCAAAATTCTTTTTCGGATTCTTTGTATTCATTGCTGCAAGATTTATTGTGATTAAACTATGGTCCCAAAAGTCGTTATGGGATTCTCTCATTTTAGGATTACAACAGTCGGTTATCTATACAAGTAACGTGTGATATAAGCCAAAGTAATCCATTGTAAAGAAACGTTTATGGCTTGATGATTGCCGTACTTTGCACGATTCTCTACTGAAAAATTCAATTTGAATTTTCTGTGTGGACACATCAGATATCTAAATTAATGTAGTGGCGATTCATCCGTTTATCTTGACATTTTTGCATGTTTTCATATTTTTTATAGTATTACTATTGCAATGTAAGCTGAAATTGATATAAAATGTTTCCTAATTAATATTCTTCATAAAAATATTTCAAGGTTAAGGTACATTACACTTCGTGCAACTCCTAATTCCAAATGGTGTATTTTTTTGATAAATAAGCCTGGTATGTTTGTTTTGAGAGAATCAAATTATCTTTCAATGTCTTTGAATTTCGACTCTCGGGGCTTTTGGTAGACCAACGTAATGATGTACTTTCAGTAAGATTTCCAGACCATGACAGGAAGCGAGGTGAAATATCAAACCCCTATACAATATTATCATCTCCACATTGAGACTCTTTTTTCAAAAAAATGGGTTATTTTGATGCTATTTTCTTCTCGTCTCTTATCCTATTTTATAATCTCTACAACAGCTTATATAGTTGTGTTGCACAGTCCTTTTTATGAAGCAAATACAGCTGCCTGTCCATTTTTAATAGATTTGTAATAAAATGGTTGATAGAACGATTTGTGCAGGAATTGATCTGTGTTTTTCAGTTTTGATGTACAAGTCTATTTTGGATTTTCATTTTGAGAGTTGTGTATTGTTGTTCTGTTCTTGGTTCAATTCTCTTCCTTCTTTATATAAATGACCACCCTTACAGCTTGATTGAGTTCATTAATATCTTTGCTGATAACGCTACTTCGAACTCTGGCTTTGGCCACATGGTATCTCAGCAGGAACAAGTTAAAGCTGAAGAATATTTTGAGTCTGACCTTCAGGCTGCTAGACATTCGGGAAGAAAGTTGTTGGTTTTTTCCAATATGGCAAAAACTCAACTCCTGTAGTTCAATAGAAAGAAGAATCCTTCTTTGCCTCCAATACCCATGAAAAATCATTCTGATATTAAACCTGACGAGGTTACTTCCTCTCTTGAAGAATGCTCATCAATGAGGCTGCTTGGTTTCTCATTTTCTACAGATGTTTCTGGGTTTTGTAATTTTCACTCTGTTGTTGAGTTTACTTTTGAAAATATTTGTTCTTTGTATCGTGCAAGACAACATCTTACACCCTAAGCTAATTTGTATTTTTCTAAGTCATCTGTCCTTACATGCATTACTATTGTCACATTTGGACAGGTGCTTCTTCCTCTTATCTTGATCAAATTAAGAGAAGCATTTGTCTCTTCGTAGGTTCAAACCCTCGTACTACTCTTATTACCGTTGTTCCATAGACGAACTGTGGCTTGCATAATCTTCTCTATGACAATTGTTATTGGAAGTGTTCTAATAAGGTTTCCCCGCGGGACCAGCTCAGGTTCTTGCATTTCTTCTCTCTAGTTTCTCTCAAAATCTTCCTCCTTTTGCAGTTGTTACTTATCGTTGTAATAAATCTTTCTACAAATTTAGCCTTTTTTTCCCTCGGACAGTTCGAATGTGGAATGGCTTGGATTTTGAATGCTGTGCTCCATCATATGAGTTGCGTAGTTTTAGTCTAAGATCAACTCTTATCTCTCGTCTTAATCCCTTTTTTCCTTTTTTTTACAGTTCCATACACTTAGAGGTTCTTTGTCTTGTATGTTTCTTCATCAATAAAAAAACTCTTATCAACAAAATGTGGCTATCAGTAGCCTTTTTGGTCGGTATTATCACTGGAAGTGTTCCAGTGAGCTTTCCCTATTTGTACCAGCTCAGTTTGTTGCATTTGTTTCTTTCCATGTCTTTCTCCTCATACATTTGTTGTTCCTTGCCCTCCTAATACACCTTTCTATGAATGTATTTCTATAAATGAGAGAGGGCCTTATCAAAACTACAGATTAATTTGAATTTGAAAGTTTGTGGTGAGTAAATGTTCTACAAAAAGCCATCAGATAGATATAGAATTATTTCTGTTTCCCTGTCACTCAAGTGTATTCCATACCATCACTAGCAAAAATACATCCTTGTATAGCATGTGTAAGCAGTTCGGTTTAATTTCTAATGTCATTTATCAAGAAATAAAGTACTTGTTTACAAAACATGTAGATTCAAATCTACTACCCCTAGTTCAATCATACAGTCAAAAAGTTCATTACCTTAATACTTTTGCATTTAAAGAATGCACTTCAGCTAGACTAATTAAGTAGAGCATACGACAAAAGTTGATTCTCTATTCTTTAAAGCCTATTGTCATATTGAACATGCAACTATTTACTTCTGTCATGTTCATGGGCTAATAAACTAATATCTCTTTTGAAAAATTAAATAATATATAAAAATAATTTCAAAAAATAATATAATTTATCAAATACTACAATAATCTATTGAAGTATTTGATAGATTATATTAATAATGTTCTTATTAGATATTTGTTGTTGTTATCTGCTCTCTCTTTCTCTTTTTCTTTCTTTCTCTCTTTCTCTCTTATTCTCTCTGTCCTCTCTCTTTTCTTCTCTCATTTTCCATTTCTCGCTTTTTCTCTATCTTTTTCTCTTCTATCTTTTCCCAGTCTTTATCTTTTTCCTTTTCTCTACCATTTATCTTCTCGTTGCCTTCCCATTTTTCTTTTTGCCTCCCTGTATCCCTGATTTCATTTAGAGACCTGGGACTCATACCTTCGATTGAACTCTAAGCTTACGTAAGTTTTCGTCGTATTTCTGATTTGATAGTTATCTTGTTTGCCGCAGTTCATCCATTTCTGATTACGTGCCTCAAGAGAATGCGTTGTCATTATTGTATACTTATATAAGAACTTTCCCTATTCTTACTATTTCTTGGCCGCTTAAAATATCATTTCAAGATATTCCTCACATTTTAGACTAAAACCATATCTTTTTTGATTATTTATTTTTCAATATATTCTGAATAGGAAGGACAAAAAGAATTGAAAATTTTAAACTTTATGGACTAAGAGGAAGCTATACATCTAACAGCCTTATGATGTCGTCAGCTTGGCGATTGAAATCTTTCGAAATGATATGATATGATAAAGCTCTTACATCCAAAGGCACAAAACTACTTGAAAAATCAAAACTTTTAACTTGCAAAATATTGTTTGTTTGAAAAGCAACTAGTCTTAACTTTTGGAAGCCTTCATTTGTTTGAACTACATATGGTTTTTTTATCTGTAACACATCGTTTATGATTTGTTAACATGATTCTAAGAGGATGGATTGATTTTAGTGGCCTTTGACACCAAAATCTTCAAATATCTCAAATTACAGGGTACCTGAATGAGAACAAAGTAAAAACATCAATTAGGTGAAATTCTCATAAGCAACACTCACTGTCTAAAGTTTGTTCATTCTTGTAATATAAAAGATGTAATTATTGGAAGTAAAGAAAACGAAAGAAAGCCATTCTGATTTAGAACTTCACCACCTCCAGTGGTACAGTAGCAAACCAATAAAGATTATAAAAACTCGGTCGAATCCATTATAATACTTTTATATTTTCCACTCGACATTTTTGTTTGAAATCGTTTTCTTAGGTAATGCAATGAAAAATTTCATCTAAAGATTAAGGTATACCTATTTTGTATGCTTAACCCTTTCCAGAACTGTGATGTTTATGTACATGTTTACATAGATAAATGTGTCTTTTGCTTATAATATAATATACTTTATTCTACATTACCTTACTGCAGTTGTTGAAATAGCTGACAAATGCATCAGGAATATCAAATGCACTGCCATGATCACTTGAAGTACTATCCTTCACAAGCCAAATCCAAAAGACGACGAGAAAAAGTTTCGCGTTAGTAATATTTCTCATCGTTAATTAAATATGTTACTCGATAAATAGAAAATTTGTGTGCGTAACGAGACCTTAACTGAATAAGTCACCTGCAAGCAAAAGAAAATTCGTACAATCGTCCTATTAGTTTTCAATCCTATATATTTGTTTTTCCTTTTGTGGTTGACTTGCTTTGTGTCGATTCGTTATATGATGTTATGCCAGAACATTTTAGAGCTAAATATAGCTCTACCTTTCCTAATCGCCTGGTCCCTCGAGGTCTTTGTGGCACCTTCTACACGGGACAGGAAATCACAAATCGTTCTTTGAGCAATATTGATAACGGAATATTCACAACTTCAAAGAAAAAAAGAATAAAATTCCAAATTGCAAGTCACAAATATCTACTGTTCTCTACCGTTGTATTTCACTACAACAACGTTTGAAATTTAACATGGATATGTGCTGATTTCGTTTTCACATGAAAATGTTCATACCATGATTACTAATACTGTCATTAAAATAATTTCTATTAAAATTCACCTTTCTGTGTTTTAATACATGTGTATTCAAAGGTCATTTGAAGTATAATAACAGATGAATTCAAAGAGATCTTGTTTTTTATAATCAATGAAAGTGTTTAAATAGTTTTTCATCTTCTGCGCTGTGCTAATGAACAATATTATGTCCCGAAACTTATCGCAGACTCAGCCGAAAAGCTTCAAGAAATCCTTAATATTGTGTGTGAAGAAAGCGCCAGGAAGGGACTGAGTATCAATCGGAGGAAATCGTTCTGCATGACACTCAGCTAAAATAAAGAACAGGTTAAGTGTGAATTGAAAGTTGACGGTTAGGAGATACACCAGGTCAATAGATTCAACTACCTTGGATGTATGTTAAGCTCAGATGGTAGAAGCAACGTTTAACTAAAAAGAAGGATAGCGATTGCAAAGGAGGTTTTTGAACGCATTTCTGGTATTCTGAAGAGTCGAAATATCTCAATGGACACAAACTTGAAGGTACTTAACTGCTACATTTTCCCTGTTTTGATATATGGATGTGAAAGCTGAACAGTAAATAAAGAAGTGAAAAGTCGGATATATGCTGCTGAGATTTGGATTTTACGAAGATTGTTGAGAGTTTCTTGGGCTGACCACGTTACCAACGACGAAGTTTTGAGACGAGCAGGTTACACCATGAAGCTTCTAAAAATCATCAGAAAGCAGCTCTCCTTCGTAGGAAATGTGATCAGAAAGGAAGGACTGGAAGACTAGGCTCTTACAGGCAGGACATGTAGAAGAAGAGGCAGAGGACGTAGACGGTTAACATTCATGAAAAGCATATAAACGTGGACCGGGAAAAGTGAAAAAGAGATGCTGAGGATAACAAAGAATAGGTCTCTGTGAGGAAGCATGACCGCCGACGTTCTGGAAGGACATGACACCTGAGAGAGATGTACCGAAAAATCTAAATTAAATAGTGAATAGCCACGGATTTCATTTCTAATTATATGTAGATATTTTTAACTTATAGCTTAATGGTTACTGCATGAAGTTATATATGGTCATGCCATCTGATGGTTTCTCAAATGTCATAGAATCTCTAAAATAAAGACAATGTAATGACTGGATTGTTAATAAACAAACAATTAACACTTAACAATAAAAAAAACAATGAAAATAAATTTTCAATTATTTTTTCAACTTCGTAATTAGATAGAACAAGTTTTGTAAGATAATTTGCTATGCACAACCCTACTCTCACATTTCTCGCATAACTTCAGAGAGATATCGGCATTTTTCGTTTCACTATTGAACTACTTCTGGTTCTGATCATAGTTTATGGCAACAAACAACATGTTAGGCGCTATGTGGTTTATGATAATATAATTGCATTAGGATACATTGTTATTATTAATAATAACAGTGTGTCGCAGGTTATTATGAAGAACAAGACCTGGATTCTCGTCAATATAGACCCGACATCTGATATCTGACATCTGACATCTGACATCTGACATCTAACCGTGATACCTTTCTCAAAGCTGTCAAAATACATAAATCCTAATATTGAGGTCAGCAAGCTGTGAATTGCAAAATAGTAATAATATATGTTGTCATTGGAATTTTAGAACTGGTTAAAAAGAGAAAAATTAAATTTTATTGCTAAATTCTCTGAAAACAATAGTCACTTTATCCAGACTCTATCTTACTTTAAAACAGCCCATGTTTTACTGAGAACACAGTCAATTCAGCAAATAGCTCTTTTCTAGTTCTTTGGAGCCATTTTTAAGCCTGGATCCACAGGATACAGACAACAATTTTTTTTGTAAAAAGGGAATAACAAAAGGTTACTTTTTCTTTTATGTGTGGCTTGGTCAAAAAAGTGTTGGCGCACATTGATTTTCACTCTTTGCGTTCTCTCGTTGAGTTTAGTGGGTCATTAGCTCAAGATACTATTCATTGCGATACACAAGTAAGGTATCATAGCTTATACGTCCTCTTTTTTAGCTTTCTTGGATCTTGTCAGTGATCACTAGCCATTCTAGAATTTCTTTTTTGGTAGCATGTTCAAAGTGCGCTTATCCATTTCTGATAGTGGGCATGAAGGGGTTTTTTTTCTCTACCTCTTTTTCTAATTACTCCAGGATACTTCTGGATTGTTTTATTAAAAATATGATTCTTTCAGAAATTTCGTAGAATTTGTTAGCATGGCCATATGTGAGTGTGTTTATTGTCCAACGCTTGCTGCCATAGATTAAAATTAGAAGAATGTAATTCTAAATTTGATTGCAAAGCTGACAGAAGTATTCTTAAGAATGGAGTACAAAGGGATGTGCCTTTTGCCATTCCTACGCGTATTTTTATAATCTGAATTGCATATTTCGTTTTCTTTTATCATAGTACCAAGGTGTATTTTTCTTTTGACTCATAATCATGGCTTGAGTTTTCTTGTCAGTTTTTGTTTGCCGTTTCCTTCTGCTTTCGTTGATTGCATTTTTAGAGTAACTATAGCTGCACTTGCAATTCTGTGATCAAAGTGGCTTGATCTGAAAATCCAATCTTGAGATGCACATTGATCTTTTTACCAATTTTTGCACATCTTTGCCTTTAATGTTTAACTGATCTAGAAGTTGAATCAAATCATCATGCTTAACCTTTTCGAAAGGTTTGCTTTAAATATCCAGATGATATATAGGTTTTTGTAATATCTCTGAATAAAGCAAAGTTTGTTTCGAAAAAGAATTAAGGCTTTAACCCCTACTGGCGTTTCTTTTTACTAGACGTTTTTCTATTTTGCAATTAGCCGTGGAAAACAACTCCTGTTAGAGCCTGTTATGTATACGGGTGTTATTCATCAAAGGTAAGAGAGCTAATGACATTGTCTGTTTTTACCATAACATAATTGGCTACGGGACTAATGAAACCCAGATACATCAAAACTCAGCACTTTGTGTCATTGTAAAAAAGGAGAGAACAATCTCTGCATTTTGATTTTAGCATGTACAAGTGTACTGTATGCAGTAGATTAGTTTTTTCCTGAAGTAGATTATTTTCAATCTATTTATTTGAAGGGCACTCTCAATCGAATTTCCGCGAAGTAAATATTACTTTTGTCACATTACGTAGTCGAAACTCGACAAAACTCTAACAGCTATATTCAGCTATTATTTTTGTTTATCAAGCGAATTCGTTAGACTGATTGTTGCAGAAATAGAAAAAATAAATAAAGTTGAAACATTGTTGGACTTATAATGAGTTTACCCTCCTATCGGCCCATGCAGTCGCATCAGCAGTTGTTTTGAAAACTAACATTGGCTATGGTTGCAATGTGTCCTGCTTTGCTTTTTGCTTTACTTGGTTAAATTTCCTTTTGAATTAAGAGTGTCAATTTTTAAAAATAAGCTCACTTGACCGTCTTTTTAATCTTTGTTGCTGTTCAAGTACACAAGTCGAAAAACAACATAATCTGTTAAAACGAGTTCACGGTTTTCGTGCCATTTCTTCGTGATCATAAATTTAGAATAGCGCATTTTTGATGTTGTAAATACTTTTCAGAAACGCAATTTTGAACTGGAGAT
Organism: Morbakka virulenta; assembly: GCA_003991215.1. Lineage (NCBI taxonomy): Eukaryota > Metazoa > Cnidaria > Cubozoa > Carybdeida > Carukiidae > Morbakka > Morbakka virulenta. The sequence goes on from RDPX01000056.1 coordinate 1,890,183, forward strand.
GAAAATTTCACTTAGTTTATGATATATGCATTCAATAACTATCAATCTATGCATATGATAACCTCTCTGAGTAGCACCCTGTTGGTTTCTTTAATTTTTTTTTCATTTTGCGAGTCATAAATTTCTCGACTAAACCTGAAGGTTAGTTACAAAAATTATTCCCTGAATTCATCGTTCTAAAGCCTCTGGCCTAGAGTTGATTCTGGTAGCTGTCTGGAAAGACAGCTTTTCTGAGCTATTTTCTTTGCCGACAATTTTATGCCTATTCTGGTCTTGTTTAATGTCTTTCTGGAAAGCTTCTTATCTTACCTCTCTCTCTTCAAAAATGCAATTAATCCATCTTATCATGATAAATATCGATTAAAGTATTCATTTTCTCATGAGTAAGGTCTTTGAAGGACTTATTTAGTCTGTGATGGTAGGAATCTTGCAGATTCTAGTAAGGATTTAGAGGACCTTTCTCCACTGGTGAACTTTGGGCTGTAATAACGGAACTTATCTAGATATTATTATTATTTTAATTATTATTATTATTTGGTAAAGAATATTTAAACAGGATAATACACTTCAGTTTTATTTTTGAAATCAATTGCTATTAACGTGTATCCTCTCCTATTATATATGAGTTTACAAAGTGTCTACGAAAGTAGTTAAAATGAGATTTTGAAAAATAATTTTCAAATAAAATTTCAAAGCCTTAAAAATAATTTGTTCTTAAACACCGACGCTATAAACTCTTCACGTATTGACGTCGGGAAATCACTAAAGACTTTAGTACTCCTAAACCTGAACGAACGTTTACCAACTTCTCGTGTAAGATTTGGCAATTTTAACAATAAAGACTGGTTTCTCTTATGTTTTCTACGCTTTTTTAGTTTGNTTTTGAAATCAATTGCTATTAACGTGTATCCTCTCCTATTATATATGAGTTTACAAAGTGTCTACGAAAGTAGTTAAAATGAGATTTTGAAAAATAATTTTCAAATAAAATTTCAAAGCCTTAAAAATAATTTGTTCTTAAACACCGACGCTATAAACTCTTCACGTATTGACGTCGGGAAATCACTAAAGACTTTAGTACTCCTAAACCTGAACGAACGTTTACCAACTTCTCGTGGAAGATTTGGCAATTTTAACAATAAAGACTGGTTTCTCTTATGTTTTCTACGCTTTTTTAGTTTGAAGTAGTATTTCTAGGGAAGACATACCACTTCATTTAAGCATTTACATTCTCAGACAACATTTTTTTTTATTTCATTTTATAATAATGCTATGCAATTTCTAGCCACCAGCCATCATAGAGAGCTGCATTTTCCGCTACATTTTTACGAGCTTTTTATTGCGCATGTGCATTGCGATAAAAATACCGCTGGACAGGAGATTTTTTTATGCTTACGAGCTGCTCGTGAGCATTTAAAAAAAGTAGAACTAGTTCTACTTTTTGAACATATTTTTTTTCCGCCTGAGTTTAAGAACCAATGATAGTTAGTATTTGAGACATTACGTAATCTTATATTGTATTAACATTTTTGCACGGTCATCAAAAAACATAATATTTCCAGATAACAAAATGGGGGCGAATAGGTATGTTGCGACAAGTTTTGACGAGGATGAAGAAAACGAGGATATCAATTATAATGAGGAAATTTATCAAAGATTCTTAAAGGAACAAAATGAAGCAGAAAAGAAACATCAACAGAAGAAAATAATAACGATAGATACGACTAACTGTAGGTGGGCTTACTCTGAAACTACTTGCAATAGAAACTTGTGCATCGCCACTTGATAGGTACCATAATATTATACAAAGCCTTTCACTTGGTCCTGTAACATCGCTTATTCTAGATGATTTCGAAATAAAAGGAGCAACCAACGAAAGAAGTTCTTCGAATTGCCTAGGTAGCATTTTGAAGGCTTTGAAGAAATATTCATTGTCAAACAGCATTAAATCCTGCACTAAAACCTTATAAGAGTCTATATTTCTTTTCTCCTGAAATAGCTTTCTCACCCAGAATTTCCTATGTCTTTGAATTCCATTCTGAGGGCGTCTTTGTTTACGACACAATAATACAAGCAAAATTAAAATCNCATCACCACTTGATAGGTACCATAATATTATACAAAGCCTTTCACTTGGTCCTGTAACATCGCTTATTCTAGATGATTTCGAAATAAAAGGAGCAACCAACGAAAGAAGTTCTTCGAATTGCCTAGGTAGCATTTTGAAGGCTTTGAAGAAATATTCATTGTCAAACAGCATTAAATCCTGCACTAAAACCTTATAAGAGTCTATATTTCTTTTCTCCTGAAATAGCTTTCTCACCCAGAATTTCCTATGTCTTTGAATTCCATTCTGAGGGCGTCTTTGTTTACGACACAATAATACAAGCAAAATTAAAATCAATTTTTGCTTTTGAAGCATGAGAAACCTCTTGTTTACAGCTGCCATGTTTGTTTACATGAAAATGCGCCAAGAAAAAAAATACGCTGTATGGAAATGGCTTGAGGCTCAGGCGGAAAAAGCTCACGCGCATTTTCCGCTACTGCGGAAATTGCAGCTCTATGGAAACAAGCCTTAGAAGTACAGGTTTTGATTGATCCGAGTGTGTTCTGTTGTGCTACTGCCAATTTCAGGTTGATTATTGCATTGTAAGTTAATATAGATGCGACCATTATAGTATATACATAATTTGCGGTTTTGTGTGCCAGAATAAGGCTAACTTTTTTAAGACGTAGAAGCCCGTACAAGTAGAAACACAGTTAATGGTGGTCTATATCCGGTTTCAATCGGTCAAGCCAAAGAACTTTTTTATCATGAGTATCCGAATGGCACTGTTATCTCCTGTTACCAGCAGATACCTGTACATTTTGTTTTTGTCTGTTGGACATATTTTAGGCCACAGTAATAAAAAATTAAATGGAATTACGATACGGTTTTATCAAAATTAAAAGTAGGTAATGTTAGGAAGAAAATTAAGAAATATTAAGTTGAACGGTACAGATTCTATATTTCTCATTTTTGCTCATTACAAACGAATGACAGTTAATAGAATGGACTTAGGGGGCAGAAATGCTATTCCTTACGAAGTAAAAAGGCTGACAACTATAACACTTGCAAAACGGAGTCCTATTTGCAAAAATGAAAGAAAGAAATATCAGAAAGAGAAAAATAATTTGAGATATCTACCTAGGAAACTCACAAATGGGTGAATTAAGTGTAGAGACTTATTACACATTGTATCATCTGGTCAGTATTTAGAAACACGAGTATCTTTTCTTTGAAAAAGAAACTGTATATATAAAATTAATTTCTAAGAAATGTACGGAAACAAAAATTTGAATAATTTTTTCATATCATTTGTTTGTTAAACTGGAAGAGACCAAAAATATCAAAACGTGCAGGCCATCTTTAAACTGTATTCGACAAGCTAAGTTTAAAGGGACAGCAAGACACATCGAGCAAAGAAATGATAAGATAAAAATGATAGGAGCTTTTAATCGTTGTTACGAGGGATGACAGACTAAGACATTTGAAGCAAGATTTGACACCAAAATAACAGTTGGTTGAACAAACACAAACAGTGTCTGGAGACCACCACATCACAACTTACATCAAGCAATCAACAAGGGCAAAGCAAACAATGAAGTAAAATTGAAAACATCGAGCCAAACGAGTGAAATAAAAAGAAAAACTGTGGAACAGGATACAGACGCAGAAGTAATATATTTTGGAAAGGGATGATTAGGATTTAAATAAGGAGAGGATATGAATAAGAAATATTCAAGAATAGGGCAGCAAAAATTGCAATAAGATAAGAAAGTAAAAAAGACCCTTTGTTCGATTAATTCATGTAACAAGATTCCATATGTACTGTGTAAATAGTTCTTTTTCATAATTTTTTCTTCTTCTTTTTCTTCTTTTTTTCTTTTACGTCCAACAACATTAATTTCACTGTAGCAGGGTCAGCCTATCTGGTTATCATTTTCCATCAATTTTTGCATTCTCATTGCACCGTCTCTTTCAATGCAGTCATCCTTCATGTCCCACTTCTTCATGATATATTTTCATTTGATTTTAGTTCTTGTTTGTTACATTGCATCTTCATGTCTCCGTTTTTCAGTCCTTTGCGTAACTTTAAATGGTGTTGACAACAAAGAATTATATCATCAATAAAGTTCATTCTCTCTTCATTTTCAAGACGACGTTGAAATGCTGTACAATATGCATTTGAGTCATACCTCAGCTTATTGTACATTCAAAGGACAAATCAGTTCATGTTATCGAAGGCCTTTTGTGGTTCTAGTTTTAAATCCCTACGTGGAAATAGGATCACTTCTATATCTGATATCAAAGAAACATGAATAATTTGAGCCTTTTAGAATTTAAAAAAATAATTATGTGTATTTTTTATCAGCTTATTATGACTTAGACCGTTCCTTTCATGTTTTACACTTCAAGTGTTGCTGGGGCAATTCCCTTGGTAAATGGTCACCAAACAAGAAGAGAATTTTAATTACCTCGACAACAGTTTAAAGTTACTGTAGAAATCAAACCACTAAATGTCCAAAAGGTTGTTTTATTCAAACAATAGATGTTTGAAATCTGGAATGACTCTGAACGACAGGATCATGTCATTACACAAAGTCAAGACTCAAACTTGCTTTTACTCAGTCGCATATGCTAATTGGCTGTTGGACAATAACACAAGAATTAACTCTCAGCCGCAAAAGTCTGATTTCTCTACATAGCTTTCGTCATATCAAAGGCAGAACACACTGTAAATAAATGAGTGATGAAATTAGAAAGCTATGGAGTAAGAAGTTGGTTGTTCTTTTTGGCAATCATTTTATTCTGTTTTTTTTATCTTAAGTTTTCTGCACACAAAATGCAAAAAAATACCTTGAAAAGAGAACTACATAAAGAGAGAGAAAGCAAAATCAAAACCACCACTTCCAGACATTACAACTCTATCCTGCAAGATAAAAATATCATAGAAAGAGTAGTTAAGATCTAAAAGAACATGAAGGCGCTAATTCACCTTATTCTTATGTATTCTAGACTACAAGTATTCTTTGTTCTTATTGATTTGATAGTACTGTTGTTTGGATTCTCCCTTATCTCTGCTTAATACCTTTTCGTAATTCTGTTGTTCTTATTTTTCTTCTGTTCCTCCACCGTTTTGCTTTCAGAAAGACAGGGTTCACAATTCACTCAAAGAATCCGAGATGTATCTCTTGCGAAAACAATAACCAGGCAATTTATTCCACAGGGGAATAGTAATGGGAATAAAATTGGTTTTGTGAAAATACTTTACATAGTTTGGATCACAGAGAAAAAAATGCTGGTTAAATATAATTGATTTAGACCATCTTAGGTTCCCTAAAAAGAAATTTTCAGGATGAATCAAGGTAGTAAGTCATAATGGTACAAAAATGAATGAAAAAATAGTACCGCAATTAATAAAGTGCTGTAGTAAACTTATTATAGAACAGTTTAAATGGCTTAAGTTAAAAGAGGGTAGAAATGAAATACCAGCCTAATCAAAACTGTATCTATGCATTCGGATCTGGTACCACATTTCTTAGCTTTCATAGGGTGGGGTATGATCTATTGGCTACTAAGATGCATTTTCCATGCATGGATCTGCTTATTCGTTTTGCGTATCCGAGATTAGAGTATTTTTCTCCTACTAACAATATTTCTGAAAAATTAGGACATACAATATTTTCTGAGCAATTTTACATGACATCAACTCAGGTAGGAAAATTTCTAGTGTCTGGTAACTTATTAGAGTATGAATAGAGAGTTTAGGAATAGTTTGTGGATCCTTTTGAAGCAGTATTCATTATATTATTAAAAGTTTTTAAGAACACTATCTGGTCTTGAACCTTTTATAAGCAATATCTCTGATCGCTCATCATGTTTCTTTATGGATTGCAGTGTTGTTGATATGGTTCGGTCAGCAAAGTTCAAGGTACATTGGAAAAACTAAACTGTGACGTACGTGTGTAAATTTGACGTCATAATAAAACGAAGAAATATAATCAGCCACTCATTCATTTTTTAAGAAAGATCTTTGAAAAATAGCCAACAGTTCTTTTCATTCCTTTCTGGCTTTTTAATTTCCTTCATACAGTATGGAAAAGAGAAAACCTACCGAGACAAACGATAATTCTTACAAACAAGGTAATAGTAATATTGACATTCTCTTCAAAGATCCTGTTCGAAAACTAATTAAATCGCGTGTGAGGGAAATGGAAGATATCATCATATCAACTGCAGCTGTATCAATACAACAAAGCATTGAACAGCGAGTTTCACAAGGTAAGCCTCTCACTACCTCTTCCGAAGCATTTCCCAACATCGAAGATCAGCTCAAATCTAAAAAGAAGGAAGTTAAAGTTTTGGAAGGCTTGATTCAAAAATTTAAACAAAGAGAAGAAAAGTATATGACACAATTAGCAATGTATAAAAGGTTAGTGGAAAAAGATGATGAGTACTTGGCAGCAATGGAGGAAAAGACTGTAAAACAAACGGAGGAAATAGAATTCCTTTCACAAAAGTTACAGAATGTAGAAACGAAAGAAAGTATTAAAAACTCCATATCTGGTCTTTCAATTGCGTTAAAGGATAAAAAATTATCAGAAGCCGTTCCCTCGCAGGATTCTGAGATTTCTTCAAATGAGAAAGAAACGGTAACGTTCATTGAAAGTTATGGAAACAATCCATACAGCGAATTGGAATTAGCAGATTCAATAAAAATAGCTGAAGAAATTCGAAAAGATCTTGAAAAACTTGAAGAGATATTAAAATTAAAAGATTTATTTAAGTAAAATAAAACGAAATTTTTGTATCGCTTAGTATCACTTCAAAAAGCAATCCTTCTAGAATTTCATAAGAACATTTTCAAACTTTTTTGTCAAGCAAAACTACATATAATTATTATTTGAAAAATGTACAACCGAATTAAAGTACTGAGGTTATTCTTATTTTGAAGTTTGTTTTTTGGGATTCAGCAAAGCCTTTTTGATAATTAATTAATTTAAATATTCCTTTTTGCTATTTTCTGTATATTATGGGTATAATTTGAAAATAAGAAGAGTATAAGAGTAATAAAGATGAAGTATTAAGGAAGAGAGGGATGTTATTCGAAATAACATTTGCTGCGCGTGGACATAAAAAATAGAACTGTGGAGCCATGGATAACTTAACTTTTAAGGTTGTTAAGTTACAAGGTCGTAGAATAAAAGTTTTGGATTATAGGTTGAGGTATGTGTTAAAAGTAAATAACATTTATATTGACTTTGTAAGTGACAGGCAATCAACTGAGAGTGTATTTTTATATTTATAGTCAAGTAACTTTAGAATTTTTTTGTGATACAAATTAAGTCTTGCTTTATTGAGAAAATAGCCCTACGATGCGGTGACAGGGGTCTAATAAATTTGAGTTTCAGTTAAAGGACAAAGCATGAAAGGTAGAGTAATGTATTTAATGCAACATACAAGAAAGGAAAAAATGCCTATAAAATTATTCGACCAAATCCAAGAATTCTTCATAGATGAAGTGTTCCATCAGGGTTAATGGTCATTTCCACTGTTGTTCACTCTGTTTTTGACTGTCAAAACAAAAAAAATGGAGAAATGACATGGCTAGAAACGAGGAATCTTAAAGTTAACACAAAGAAAATAGAAGTTCTGATTAGTAGTGAGAATTTCAAAATCTTAACTTATGACGAGAAATGTAGCTTTTAATCTACAGATTAAATAGCTCATGTAATGTACCTGACACGATTCTTAAGTGAGGTTGGAAGAGTAAGCTCTGCCGCTCGCAGTTAAAGAAATGTAGAATGGAGTTTTAATGAACTAAATGAAAAGAAAGGAATGCCAACAGAGGTGAAAGTTAAGATATACCAAGTAGTAATAAGATAAGAATTACTTTATGGTTGAAAGGCTTGCGGCATGACAAAGGAAAAGAAAAAATACTGAAAACAACAGAAATGCAGATGTTGAGGAGAATCATATGGGAGAGAAGTACAAGCAAGTAAAAAAGTGAAGGCATAAGGAAGAGACTAAAATGCGTTTAGCTCATTTGTACAAGATCAAAAAAATCAATTGAACTGTATGATTACCTGATAAGGGTCTCAATGAAACAAATTGATTAAAGAAACTGGAAAAGGAAGACAGATAATGAATTGAAAAGAAAAGACAGAAAACAGTTTGTTGAGGTAAAGAAAGGTTCAGGCAGATAATGGAGAGTAAACCAGAGAAGGTTAAAGATAGGGGAGATGGCTCTTAAAAAAGCGGATGTTATGAGAGCCTTTTGCCTTCAAACATACATGTTTACAAGTTATGGAATAATGGTTTTTCTTGTGTGCTTGCGTCTCTCTTCAAAACCTCAGCCAACAAAGAAAACGAAGATAATTTCTTTCTTTTACAAAAAGTATTTTGTATGTTTGGGAAATTATCTAAAAAAACACAGACATAAAAAGTGTTTGCTTTCACTACAGGTTATTGTAGGGTATGGAGTATAAAGTTGGGTCCACTTACCTAAATGAGAAAAAGATATAATCGTTGTTTTTCTTGTAGAAAGTCAAATAGATTCTTTGTAATAGTGATATAGATTCTAGTTATATTACCAACCACCTTGCGTTGACATTTTAAAGCCTATATTTGCAGCAATACTAAATAAATGTTTGTAAGCTAGAAGTGCACAAAATGTACTATTTAGGGCCGACAACAAATGCAGACAAATGTAGATGCATTTATATTTGGATTTTGATATTATAGTTAAACTGACATTCAATTTGGCTGAAAGGTTTTTCGCTGGCACTGTACTGCACCAAGATACCTACATAAGAAAATAAAAGTAAAATGAATTTTAAACTTTAATTTCCCAGGAAGTATAATTCATTAAACAGGAATCTTTGATCTAAAAATACGATCTCTCGAAAGTGATGAAAAGAAAATGTGAAATTAAACAAAGTTTTTAATCAAAATATTAAAACGAAATTAGAATTTCCATTTCCACAGTATCATTTTACCTCCCAACCATTTGGATATAGGGTTGCTAACAAACATTAGAATTATCACACGTAATGCTAGATTCTTCTGTGTTTTCATCATCTGTATTGTTGTTATCAAAAACAGTATTAGCAGCTTTCCTGTTTGCCAATGTTTACAAAGCAGTCAAAGAATAAATGCCACAAAAATGCGAGGTTTTGAATGCATCAAACAACAGATTTGTTTGGGACAAATAAAAAAACTTGTTCTAAATATCTGCTTAGCTATTAACATCTTTCCAAGGTCAATTTTTCTGATGTGCCTATGTAAAAAAAGATTTGTTATGCTGTTATTTTTATTTGCACCATACCTTTAATTAAAAGCACAAAAGTGAACCCTTGTCTAACTCAGCATCTGTTACAGTCTGTTTATAGTTCTGATTTGCATGTAGGAAGATTTGGACAATTAGGCACGTGAAACAGAAAGGAGATTAATTATGATAAGACAACACAACAGACAACAGATTGCAAGAAAACACTAGAAAATTAAAAGGCTCTATCATTTGGATACGGTTTAATTAACCAATAATAGTTTCTAAAATGCTTAAGATATACAAGTAGTCCCACGACCAAATACCAACCCAATGAAACCATAATTGACCAATGGTTTTTATCATATTTTTATTTACAACAAAAAAGATTGTAATAATTATTAATATTGGGTTGGCTTACGTTGCCAAAGAAAAACAGAAAATTGAAAAATGACAAACGTCAGGAAACCTAATGCATTGTCTAGTTAAAAATTCTGTAAATTGTAAATTCTAGACATCATATTTGAGATTTCCATGTTTCTAATTAGGTAAGGTATGATAGGAATAATGTTTTTATCATTATTACTATACATTACTTTGTTACAGAAAAGAATCCTATTTACGATGGACCCCAAGATGTTGTCTTGTACAGATCTATTATCTTTTTCTAACTAAAATAACACAATATGTAATATATGTTTGCAAAACAAACATCACTTATTAACAAAGACTTTACATTTAAGGGTATAGTATTCGTAAATTGTGTCTTTACATGCTAGTGTTCATATGTTAAGGCACGATATGCACTGTGAAAGTTTTGATTTGAACTCTCCTTCAAAATGTGGAGAGGAAACAGAAGAGATTGTATTTCCATCGTCCAGATGCACACTGTGTTTTCATCTCTGTACCACTTGATAACATCAGTTGTTTCTGAAGTTATTATCAACTCAATTAATTTCCACCTAAATTTTAATGTAGATCAAATAAGAAATCGTCCTATTTTTTATTCCTGCCACACTAATTAGTCTATATAAAATGGTCTTCGATATAGAGTTGTCCATTCGTATAAATGCTGCTTTTGAAAAGCCAGCCTTTCATTTTAAGTTATTAAATTTTTGATAGTAACTAATTCTATTTTCCAACCCCTTACCATTTCTAAAACTAAAATCCATTCTTCGTTTGTTATTGTTTTTTTTACTGGTTACTTTTTACGTTGATAACGATATTTTGATCCAATAGACAACATTGAAAACTATAAAGGTAAACGGAAAAAGTCTTTGAGAATACTTGTCAATTGTTGTTGGTAATATCATAAAGTCACTGAGCATTTTTTTCCCAGCACCAGTGCAACCTTTGTATTTCTTTTCGTCAAATGACATAGACCACGATCGACATGGAGTGCTGTTAGCTCTTCCATCTCCGTTGCATGGCTAGTTATAATTGAAATAAGAATCACATGATAGAAATTACAACATTTGAAGTAGTCAAACATAGATTTAGGCATGTAATCCAATAGCATGTGATGATAGTAATGATTATAATATTAATAATAATGATAGCACTACAAATAATAGCAGTCGGAAAAATCAGCTAATCAGTTAATCCAATCCAACAATAAAAGTAATCTAATTAATAAAACCAGTCACAATATATGTGAATTGTTGGAATGAAAAAGGAAACAGCCAAATATCAACAAAAACAACTATTTGAAAGAAGGTAATCAATCAAATGATTACACACAAAAAAAAATCAGAATTCATTCAAGAAGCAATCCAATCAAAGTTCTCAACAAACAAACAAACCAATAATTTCATTTAATCAATAAAGTAAAAAATTAATAAAACCATCAATAAATCAGTCAATAAAACAATCAATAAAACAATCAACAACACAATCAACAAAACAATCAACAAAACAATCAATAAAACTACCAATAAAACAATCGATAAGACAATCAATAAATAATCAACAAAACAATCAATAAAACAATCAACAAAACAATCAATAAATCCACCAATAAAACAATCAATAAAACAATCAATAAAATAATCAATAAAACAATCAATAAAACAAACAATAAAACAATCAATAAAACAATCAATAAAACAATCAATAAAACAATCAATAAAACAATCAATAAAACAATCAATAAAACTACCAATCGATAAGACAATAAATAATCAACGAAACAATCAATAAATAATCAACAAAACAATCAATAAAGCAATCATATTCCTTATAATCAATTTTATTTTTATTCTTCAGTAGTTGAACTTGAAATGATGAACTCTGAAAAAGGGATAACAATTAGCAATTTACTCCACACTTCCATTTGCTAGCTTTCGAAACTCCTTGATAATCTACTTTTAACCTATTTACACCTGCGTCGTATGAGATAGCTATTTGACAAGTGTAAAATGGACAAGATTTTAACTTGTTTTAGACATTTAATTTAACATTTGGTGGCGTGGTAACATTTAAAAAGACCTCTTCATTGAATATCTTCTACGTCATAAATTAAGAAATAACGACCTATTTATATAAAATAACAATCTGATTAGTAATCTATTGTTCTGACGACTTTGGCCAAACGAATGGCAATTGAAAATGGGCCTGGGACCGAAACGAACTTCAGTTTAATTGAGATACAACAGCTTGATACCACGAATCAATCAGTAGACAAAAAGAACAAAAAACAACAGATAGAAATCAAAAGAGAAAAATGGCAGTAACCCCAGCAAAAAATAACAAAATATCACCATCTTTAAACCATTTCAGTACCCAGAAATTTGAAGTGCGCATTTTATTTGTTATATTTGGACATGAAGAAGTTAACACTTTGATAAACGCCAGGTAAAGTGTTTATCAAAGCATAATATTATAATTAAAATATACATTTATACAGTTGATAATATATATTATAAAATTTTTAGAACGCTATAAAATATAGAATTGACCTGTTACGTTTTCATACCGTTTCAAGCATACGTTGCTCCTCCGGTGTGGTACATGGGGATTGACGACGCTTTTGTTCTTTCAAATCTCTTTTCTTGCCGTTTCTTACCTTCAGCATCCTTTGGGTATTATATGCCACGAAAGCATATTCCAGCAAAGCACCAAATACAAATACCAGACAGCAAAGAAGAAACCAATCTATTGCTTTCACATACGATACCTGTAAAATTGAAACAAAATTGATAAATATGCGCTTGCCTTATTTTATTAGTCTCCTTCTAGATATTAGAAATCTTAGTACCGCCACTCCAGATAATATGAAGTTTTATAATCATTGGTGTAAGTTAATTGATGAGGACGTTAATGGTACAAAAACTTGACACCAAATTGGCAGACATTTTAACAGCTAATTGACTGACAGTTTGTTGATAGAGAGATAATCAAAGGCCTATTTGTTGACTTCTTATTGGAATGGTTGACAACATATTCTGGTTGCAAAATAACAAATTTGATTTTCATACAATTGAACATAAATAGTGAGTAGTTAAATAACTATTATGGTTGACAACATATTTTTAGTTTTATTTTGACTTTCTTAAACTTCTTCATAACACAACACATTGCTAAAATTTTGACGTCGTGATGTGGACTGTAAAAACTTGTAAATCATATAAATTAATTGACATATTTTGATTCAGTTACTTTAAGTTTGAGTTTTGTAGAGAAGAACATAGCCTTCTACAATACCTAGACTTCTTAAGTAAAATCTTCTTCTTTTCTCTCAGCACTGTCCAAATGGTCCGGGAATCTATTGCCTGAATCTTCTTCCTTCACACTCCTTCCTCTGCAGCTATTTCCGCTCTTACACTCTTGCTTTTCATGCCTTTTCTGTTCACATCACTTCATCTGATCTTGTGCCTTGCCCTTGATCGTTTCCCTGGTACTGCCTTCTTTGATGCTTAGCATATGCACTCCTAATCAGTTCTTCTCACTTCCTGGCCATACTGTAGCAGCCTGTTTTCACTTTATTTTTGTGAAAGGAAGACAACTTTTGGTGTAGCTATCTTCGTTTGTTCATCTCTCCCAAAGTGATATTCTCATGATTCATCTGAGTATCCTCATCTCTGTCCATACTAGCAGATCCTTTTCGTATTTCCTTAGTGCCCATGTCTCTCCATCAGAAATAAGAACTTGTCTGATCATTTTTTTTGTTTACTATGATTTTCACTTTTCTTCGGGTTCTACAATCGCACACCACACATGAAGGTATAAAGTGGTTGTCTAATTTTATTTTCTTCACTTAGTTGGAAAAAAAAGCCAGTTTAATTACCTATTTTGTTCATTGTTAACGGGTATACTATCAATGAGATGACTAGTGTCTACCAATGAACACTACAAACATAATTATAGAATATGTTTTTATTTTAGTGTCTGTTAACGTACAAGTTGGCAAAGTAAAATCTGTCAACTTTTTTGTTCTGTCAACTAATTATTGAAATGCATGGTATAAACTTTTTTTCGTTTCTAAACAAAATATTCTATTTATTTATTTGCTATTATCAATTCAAATTTATCGAAAACATTACAAAGTAGAAGGTAATTATTAAGACTTCACCCCTCTCTTTATGGGCTATCAATATGCATAAATTTGAGAAAAACATACAAGATTTGATTTTGCGAGGAAAGGTAAAGTCCAGGTTTTTTTCATTGGATGCACTTATCGTGTAAATCAGGGCATAACGAAGACACTCCTTGTATTATATTCTTTTGTGGGGTGGTTGGGAACTTATAGTATCCTCAAAACTGATGAATACAGAGAATTAAAGTTATTTTAACACTAATTTAATTTGTTTTCCAGTAGTTCATCAACTATTAAAAAAACCTAGGAAAAATTGTTTTTATCAGATGTTACAAGTTATTGTTTCAGCGAGCGAAGCGAGAAAGTACACCTTACTACAGGACATAAAGGTGGGAAAAATCAGAGCTTTAAAAGTGAGCTTTCCTGAAAATGGATGAAGATATCAAAAAGTTTATGAAACGAAATTTGTTCAGAATGGCCAACTTTTGGGGGAAAATAGAAAAAAAATGATAGAAAACTATAGAGATTATAACTGTAATGCTGTTGTGTTTGTAGATTGCAATGTTGTTTTGTGTTCTTTGCCAGCATGATGGTGCAAATCCCACTCTAATATTAATGCACATTTCATAACATCAGATTTTCATTTTATGTGCATTAACATTAGGGTTAAGTGAGATGGTACACCTTTTATTTTTGAACGCATTTTTACCTGAAGGCTCACTCGAACACATTCCAGGCCTTAGTGTGGACGTTTATTTCCTGGTTTACACATTGTAATGGTTAGTATTTAGCTGAAGACTATGAAAGTGAATTGCCATTATGATGGTAAAAATCTGAGTGCTTTTTTCTTAAAACGATATCTGTGGTGCGAATTGTTTGGAGAATCAGCGATTTAGAGTAGTTTTGGCATTGTATCTTGACCTTATTTGGTTGAGGCCAAAATGCAATGTGAAAGCAACTGCTTTTGTAGGAGGGCATCTTTATTTTTTGAAATTAAATACATCTTGCTTTCCAAGCTTGAATGAATTTTATACCGTATTAAGAGTAAGCTATTAAATCCCTGTGGGATTACTGAAGACAATACTTTACCAAAACAGAATTACAATGCATAATTAGCTGCAATTTATGTAATATGAATAAGTATTCCTGGAGAATTAATGTGTTTATTAAGTAGAAACAAATGAGAGGTAACTATTTTCGCCTGCTGGGTATTTGTATCAACAGACACAATGTGGCATTTTCCATTGAAGAAGATATTAACCTCAAACTTTGCTTTTTTATTTCAGACAAATACCAGCATGCAGCGAAAAAAATTGTCTGGTGCCATTTTGGTCAGTTTACCACATTAGTGTATAGAATTGCTGAAAAAATATGCAAGGAATTGAGTTCATTAGTGACGTTGTTTCTTTTTTGTGGTTACTAAGCCATTCAAATGATCAAACAGTTGCTCAGTTTGCCCAGCAGCGAGTTATAATAAACAGTCATGAGTTCAATGTAAATAAAAATGCTAAAACTTTTTTTTTTTGATTAACTTTGAAGCTCTGCTGGTGATCCTATCTACTTTTTCGTTGAGGTTTCTTCAAAACTAACATAATCAGTTTAACTTGTGATATCCTCATGCCCTGTTGTGATGTATTGCTTTAAATTTTCTAGCACGGATTTTCCAATCATTACCTTCAAAAGGTAGTATATATAGCCATATTTATTAAGCTATTTTGATCTTAATTGCCTGAAATAGCGGATATGGTTGTGAGCTGTAATGTTTATGTGCATTTTCCACCTGCAATGGTGTCTTGTTTAAAATTTGATCAACTCATTCCATTACTTTTGATGTTTCTGTCTTCTGTAGAATTTCTGTATTTTTCTACCTGTGTTGTCCTAAAAGGGCCTTAATAGCACCTAAGAGCCCATACCATATGTACAATTTTTATTAGAAAGACTATCTAAAATCAAAATATCTATACTCCTCTACAGGTTCGTATTCCATTTAAACTGAAACATTAATAGGAGTATTTCTTTTGATCAAGTTAAAGGACACAATGGAGAAAACGTTTTTCACCCCGGATTAAAGCAGAATCTTGAGTCTTTGCATCTGGGTGGAAAAGCATATACATGAAAGTTTAAAAAGTAGAGTATAAAAAGAAGTCAAATGAAGAAAGAAAAAGACTGAAATACTCGAGCGAGAGAGAGAGAGAGAGAGAGAGAGAGAGAACGAGAGTTTGTGTGTGTGTGTAAATGTGTAAAAACGGTAAAGGCTTCATATTATCTTGCATTAAGATGGTTAACTTTAATCCTTCTAACTCTTTATTTTTCCTTTATATTCAATCCTTCTGGCAAAATGCCAAATAAGGAAGTCACTACCTGTTTCAGAAGCAGGATTTCCAATAACGACCTTTTGTGGCTCCGTTTCAGGAACAAGGTTTCCTTCAATGGATGTTTTTCAAACATTTGAGCAATACTGACAAATACCGTAGCATTTAATATCTAGTTGACCGATGAACTACTTGATGAAGTCAAAAATATTTATTTTCAGGTGATAAACTTAGGCCATGTCATATAATGTCAAATAATGTCATATAATGTCATATAATGTCATATAATGTGATATAATGTCGTATAATGTCATAAAATGTCATATAATGTCATGTAATCTCAGATAATGTTATATAATGTCATATATTATCATATAACGTCATATGTCATATAATATCATAAAATATCATATAATGTCATGTCATATAATATTTTATCCTCTTCATCATGTGCCATGTCCTCTGAGAACCTTGGCAATCACACCCCTCCATAGATCTCTGTTCTTCGCATCTCTCAATAATTGTAGTACACGTTTATTTGTCAACGTTGCAATGCTTCTTATGTACGTAGTTCTTGGCCTTTCTTTATATCTTTTCTCGTTTATCTTTCCCGTCAGCACCAGCTCTTCAAGTTCTTCTTTCCGTATTGTGTGCCCCAAGAAAGACATATGTCGTTTCCTGATGTTGAATAGAAGCTGTCTTTCATATCCTGCTCTCTTCAAAACGTCTTCGTTGGTAACATGATCTGTCCAGAAAGTTCTTAGCATGTGTGGGTAAAAAATACATCTCGACCGCTTCTAGCTTCTTTTTAAGAACAGGCGTTATAGTTCAGCTTTCACTGCCCTATGTACGAACTGGTATTACATAGCAGTTGAGAACTCTTAGCCTAGTAGGTAAAGACAGAGAATGGTTCTTTAGGATGTTTGACATTCCCTGGAAAACCTCTTTTACTGTGGCAGTTCTTCTACTTATTTCAGCTACGCATTTTTCATCTAATCAACCTGCCAAGATAATTAAATTTGTTGATCTGCTGGATATCTTCACCATTTATTCTTAGTTTACAATCCAAATTTTCTTTTTTTTTGCTCACAGTCATACAGGAAGTCTTTTTACGGTTGATGTTTAGACCTTTTCGTTCACTTTCTCCTACACTTATATTCAACAACCGTTGTAGCTTTTCTGGTGATTCTGCTATTAGAGTAGTGTCATCTGCGTATCTGATGTTGTTGATCTTGTGTACACCAATGGTAAAACCATCTTCATCTTCGATGTGTCTAATGATTTTCTCACTGAAGAGGTTAAACAGGTCTGGTGAGAAGAAACATCCTTGTCTAACTCCTCTTCGTATACTACAGTACTTTCCAACTTCATTTTGAATTCTTACTCCTGTCATCTGTTCCCAGTATAAATTTCTTATCAGTCATGTCTTTTCCATCTGTGTCTAACTCTTGTAGCATAGCCATCAGATCTTCATGTCTTACTTTGTCGAATGCTTTTGAGTAATCGATAAAGCAAAGTTATAGATCTCTTTGCATTTGTATTGCTCGTTTTGCAATCATTCTCATGATAAAAATAATAATATCCTATAATATTACATAATGTCATATGATGTCATATAATATTACAAAATGTAATTCAATGTCATATCTTGTCATAAAATATGCAAATGACTCATGCAACAATATTTTGTTTTTGCATAATCAAAGTTCATTTATTTAATATGATGAGATCGTGTTTTTGTTGCAATATTACTTTTTTTGTGCACGAATAGAAGCAAAATCAAAAATGCTAAATTTTTTATTTTCATTTTCACGATAATTTATAAGCTAATAAATATATGCCTTTATTTTGAAATGTAAACGTTTTTTGAAAATTAAGCTGCCTGTTGCATTAGACTGTTCTGTAATATTAAAAGGAAAGCTTTTTTATACACTTTGAATAATCAAATTTATTTCTGGGCATTAGTTGAGAAAATGTACTTTAGAAGTCGGAATCTGTTGAAAACGCAGGCATGTTCAAAGCGTGGAATTTATTTTTTGAAATGAAATCAGCAAACAAAATTATTCTATATGAGATTATTTCCCACAAATCACAAAAAGAATGAGTTCAAAAGTTAAAATATCGCTATACATTTTTACCGTAATATTGGTAACCTTTTCTGTTCTCATATCACTTCGTTATTTCGAACGGGAGGTTTTCTTTCCCGATATATGTACAACATTACAATGATGTCAAATTCAAATAAAACTCCACGGATTCTTCTTATCAGGATTTTTTGGGGTAACAAGATGTTCAAACGCGGGGACTAACTAAAATGAAATTAATTTTTAGAAAACTGACTGGCTTTTTTTATCATTAGCTGTGGTGTTGTTGTGAAGGTGTGAAAAATAATCTCACTATCGACTAAAACGTTTTGATTTTTAATGGTATTGGCCACTCAAGATGTAAATTCTGCAAATAATTTTTTTTTCGAGTTTTAACGTCATTTTCCCCCAGCAATTGGGGCTCAGACGGTGCCGTTCAGAGGGACTTTGATTTGGCAGTGAGGAATTTCTTGGCCGGATGCCCTTCCTGATGCCAACCAATGGCTTTTAAATTCTACAAATAATGTAGGACGTTAAAAGGATATTCCAACATGAAACCCTACTTTCTTCATAGAGGAACCAGCTTTCCAAGTGAATCAATCTACTTGACCCTCTCAAACTTTTCTCTAAGACATTTCCCAAAGTAAAAAACAGGGATTTACAAATTAATGGACAGAGCAATTATCTTTGGAATAAAAAATTGCATCCTTTTTGAGGTGTTTACAACTGAACATATTGTTCGTGCTTCCTGCTGACATTAGACGCCAAAATAAATCATGTTTATTTCGTACAATCGTTAAACAAAATCAAAAGAAAAATAAAATGCAAGAGTCTGTCTTTGTTTTCATTTACTCTTCTTTTACTGTGGACAGAACGAAGTAGTGAAGTTCTATTTTTACCACTGATTAATGCGACCAGGTACGGCATCGATGGCTCTTTCTTTTACATAATGGCACCAACCAGTTGCATCTGTTCACAATAAGGAATTAATCCATTTAAATTACTCTGCCTATTAAACATTTTGTATGTTCAATCTGTATGCCTATTGTACATTCTATATGTTTTCCAGTAGGATACCTGTTTAAGTTTTGTCACTTGACGTTTAATATTGTTGTCGTCATGTGGTCTAGAAGATAGCAATGGGTAGCTTTCGTTAACAACTGTATTGGTCATTAATCAATTTTTTTTATAAAGTTATTAATAGATTCCTGAGGAACTGATAAAAAAGTGTATTGTCTAAAATGTTGATTTTCCCACTGAACACGTCGTATGTAGTAACTGACATCTGGTGTCAGTGAGATCAGTGATAGCTTGGTGCATACAACCTTTTCAGCGTGTGTCCACCAAGCAGTACAAATATTTAAAAAGACCTCTCTTACTTGGTATCGTCCAATCCTACTAAAACGTATGGGCAAAACAAAATATTTCAATTTGCTTAGGATACATTAAGCAAATAACGACAAAACGAAATAATAATGACAAGCGAGTCCATTTTCTGCGAAGCTAATTCATCAGTGGATTGTATGCGCAACGCAATTCATTTCAGGAGACAGAGATGAATTCCATACCTTATGAAATATTGTTTATTTATTTAATTTGTTGTCCCCTTGTCGTCGTCTTATTTTTTGGCAAATAAATGACTTAAATACCTTTCAAGTAAATAATTGTCAATTGGCTGACTTTGTGGAGTGGCAATCTAAAAATGTTTGATAAGGACTCTGACAACTTTGACTCCTAAACTTGATTTGTCTTTGTGTCAATATATTTTTGTGTTGCCTGCTTTTCCCACAAGTCTATACTACGCCATATGTGTAGTGAATGAATGCTGCAGTAAAAATTGAATCGATCCTCATGGTCTCATCAGGATTTGCTGAAACAAATTTTCCAACTCTTTCAGGGCTATGACAGCTGAAGACACGATTGGATGTAAATTTCTCTTATTTGGACGTGAGTCACAGTTCACAGTTCTTTTCTCCACTTCATTTGAAAAAAAAATGTTTGCTGTGTGTTTACTTCTTATTCTTACAATTATTGCATACATATCTCTATCTGTTGACACCTCACTAGCTGGTCCTTCCCAATATGCACTGTTTACTCGCCTCTTGAACAGTTCTTAAAACCAGACCAGTGTGCGACATTGCCCAAACAAAAGAGATCAAATTATGTCTTGTTGCTGTCCTACAATAGTTATCAATCTTCACCTTTTGTGAAGCAGCACACATTCGTGGTAAAAAATGGTAAGGGTAGAGAAGACAATAGTGTTTCGATAACTAAAAACTGAATAAGTTGTCAATGACAGGAAACACAAAACGTCAAATCGCTGCCATTTCTTTTACGTAATTCCTACTTGATTACTTGAGTTCAAATTATTACCCAAATACGTTTGGGTTCCACAACGTGACTAATAGGTACCAACTTACGGCGGTTTCTTGACCAGATGGTATTTGTTGTCCCAAGACTCATCGTGAAAGACCATAATACTTGTATGACGCTTTTACTAGTGTTGTCTGCTTTAGGGATCGAGAAGAGTGCAGAATATTGTTTCTAGTGAACTTTATTGGGGAAAGAATGTTATATCTGAAAGAAGTGATATTACGCAGTTTATTCATGACTCAAATGCTTAGGGAGAGAAACAGTTACATGAAGAGTTAGATTTTTACAAATGTCCATTCCAGTTGTGCATAGCATTCTTTTACAGTAGCACATGCTTTACATATCTGGAAATAAATTCCTTACTTTGAAGTTGTGAGTTAATACATATAATATATATATATATATATATATATATAATATAATAAAAATAATATAAATGCTGAGATGAGAAAGATTTTTGAAATATGTATATCATGATATTTGGAAAATATTTCATGCCTGTTGGTATATTTATCTGTCCTGGAAACACGTTTAATTATTCTCTTCCTTCCTTCCTTCCTTCTTTTCTTTCTATATCCTCTCTCCCTCTCTCCCTTTCTCCCTTCCTCTCTTTCTTTTCACCTTTCTCTCTCTACCCCACACATTCCGTTGATATCATAACGAACTTGTACCTAAATGAACTATATCACACATATTACTAAGAGAGTGGTGTTTGAAAATACTGCATTCTGTACCCGACGAAAAAGTAATTGCACTTATCCATTTGTAAGTTGTTTCAAAAATCCTTTTCTGAAGATTAACATATCTGATTTCGAAATGTAAAACTCAAAACACAGCAACACATTCATTAAATTAAGTGATCCAATGGAATCCGTCGATCTGCCTATTTTATTTAAACTATTTATTTTTTAACCTTTTTCATAACGCTCCGATAAAATGGTTTGCTATGGTTTTGTATATAGCTACATTACAGGACATTGATTACTGGCAAAGAAAGTAACAGGATTCGTTTTCTTCTTCTTTCGTATGACTTCTCTACCATTCCATCATCTGAGGATTCGTCTGTTGCTTTGGAAAGAATTGAAGGCTCACAAATAGAAAAGAAGTTTATGCTTTTGCATGTAATAATGGATAAAGACATTTAAGCGAAGCTGTCTAGGAAGGAATTGCAGAGACAGTTTCTATTAAGGCTTCCACGCGACAAAAACATTTTTGAAGGGAAAAAACCTCAGTCTTTTGTGGTCAGGGTACAATCTAATTCCTACATGTAATCAAAGATCATAATTTTTAACTGCACCGATCCATACGTTGTTTTACACTTTTATTCAAGATTACAATCATACTTCTAATTAAAAACAAAAAACACAATAAAAATATACCTTTGGAAGGGATTGGCGAGCAGCACTACTTATCGTCGTCATGGTAAGAACAGTGGTTATCCCAAGGGAGACTCTAGCTGGAGCTGACTCAGGTGAAATCCAAAACGAGACCCATGAAATGACTACTATAATACAGGAGGGAACGTAGGTCTCAATCAGGAAATACCCCAATCTTCTTTTGAAATTAAACATTGCCACTAAATATGAATGATTCCCTAAAAAAGAAAAAAGAAAAGAGATCAAACTACAGAAAATTGAATATCAAA
This sequence comes from Morbakka virulenta, assembly GCA_003991215.1. Classification (NCBI taxonomy): domain Eukaryota; kingdom Metazoa; phylum Cnidaria; class Cubozoa; order Carybdeida; family Carukiidae; genus Morbakka; species Morbakka virulenta. Next base: position 1,912,442 of record RDPX01000056.1, read on the forward strand.
CAGTGTGAATTGCTTTTACTTAGTGTGATAAATTTATCCCACTTTCAAAAAAAAGCAACAAACTGTTATTATTAACCCTGTTATTATTTTTTTATTATATTATATTATATTATATTATATTATATTATATTATATTATATTATGTTATATTATAATATATTATATTATATTATATTATAATATATTATATTATAATATATTATATTATATTATATTATATTATGTTATATTATATTATATTATATTATATTATGTTATATTATATTATATTATATTATTATTATTATTATATTATATTATATTATATTATATTATATTATATTATGTTATATTATATTATATTATGTTATATTATATTATAATATTATATTATATTATATTATATTATATTATATTATATTATATTATATTATATTATATTATATTATATTATATTATATTATATTATATTATATTATATTATATTATATTATATTATATTATATTATATTATATTATATTATATTATATTATATTATATTATATTATATTATATTATATTATATTATATTATATTATATTATATTATATTATATTATATTATATTATATTATATTATATTATATTATATTATATTATATTATATTATATTATATTATATTATATTATATTATATTATATTATATTATATTATATTATATTATATTATATTATATTATATTATATTATATTATATTATATTATATTATATTATATTATATTATATTATATTATATTATATTATATTATATTATATTATATTATATTATATTATATTATATTATATTATATTATATTATATTATATTATATTATATTATATTATATTATATTATATTATATTATATTATATTATATTATATTATATTATATTATATTATATTATATTATATTATATTATATTATATTATATTATATTATATTATATTATATTATATTATATTATATTATATTATATTATATTATATTATATTATATTATATTATATTATATTATATTATATTATATTATATTATATTATATTATATTATATTATATTATATTATATTATATTATATTATATTATATTATATTATATTATATTATATTATATTATATTATATTATATTATATTATATTATATTATATTATATTATATTATATTATATTATATTATATTATATTATATTATATTATATTATATTATATTATATTATATTATATTATATTATATTATATTATATTATATTATATTATATTATATTATATTATATTATATTATATTATATTATATTATATTATATTATATTATATTATATTATATTATATTATATTATATTATATTATATTATATTATATTATATTATATTATATTATATTATATTATATTATATTATATTATATTATATTATATTATATTATATTATATTATATTATATTATATTATATTATATTATATTATATTATATTATATTATATTATATTATATTATATTATATTATATTATATTATATTATATTATATTATATTATATTATATTATATTATATTATATTATATTATATTATATTATATTATATTATATTATATTATATTATATTATATTATATTATATTATATTATATTATATTATATTATATTATATTATATTATATTATATTATATTATATTATATTATATTATATTATATTATATTATATTATATTATATTATATTATATTATATTATATTATATTATATTATATTATATTATATTATATTATATTATATTATATTATATTATATTATATTATATTATATTATATTATATTATATTATATTATATTATATTATATTATATTATATTATATTATATTATATTATATTATATTATATTATATTATATTATATTATATTATATTATATTATATTATATTATATTATATTATATTATATTATATTATATTATATTATATTATATTATATTATATTATATTATATTATATTATATTATATTATATTATATTATATTATATTATATTATATTATATTATATTATATTATATTATATTATATTATATTATATTATATTATATTATATTATATTATATTATATTATATTATATTATATTATATTATATTATATTATATTATATTATATTATATTATATTATATTATATTATATTATATTATATTATATTATATTATATTATATTATATTATATTATATTATATTATATTATATTATATTATATTATATTATATTATATTATATTATATTATATTATATTATATTATATTATATTATATTATATTATATTATATTATATTATATTATATTATATTATATTATATTATATTATATTATATTATATTATATTATATTATATTATATTATATTATATTATATTTGGTAGGTATGAGGCATTCGTCACACTCTATTTAATCAAGGATGGCAAATTTAGGGCAGTAATAGCTGTTTTTCTTTGCCAAGACGTTTTTTCTGATCGAGGTAAACTTTTTTCCCAAATTATATGACAACTATGATGTGATAATTTGCTTGCAGTCTTACCTTTAACCTGAGTGGGCATTTTTGGCTCACTAACGTGAAGTAAATTTCGAACATAATTGGTAGTTATAAAGTAGGGAAAGTGGTATAAAAATAAGTATTTTTCTGTATCTAGCCAACTATATTTAATATTAACATAATATAAATAGTAATAATATAAAGATTTATTAATATAATAATATAATAAATAATAATAATAATAATAATAATACAATAATATTATCATGTATGTTATATGGTCTCTGAAAATCTTTTAAAATAATTTTAAACAACTATCCCTTTCTTGTTTACTTCTCATGACAAGAAAGTAGCTTTTTTCAAAGGGTTTTACTTCATAAATTCAGTAATTGTTGCTAGTAATCAATGAAATGAATAGTATATCCTAAGAATAGATGGCACACCTTTTTAAACACTTTTATTCTTACATGGTTAAAAAGTTGTAATAACAGAGCATATTGGTCTTCTTGAAAAAGCAAGTACTATGTTTAAGCTACAGATGTAGTTTCAGCCCTCAATTTGGGAGTCTGTCTTCTTTCCTCTGTTGAGATAATTTCAACTGTTGATAGCAGATCAGATCATAAACATTTACGTTACAAGAAGCAGGTGGTTAACCTTTTCTAGTATACTAAAGCAGATTGGTAAAAGCGCTGCTTGAGAGAAAAGTTCCTATTTAATTAGACTATATTGTTTGCTACACAGCTGTATTAGAATCCATAACAAGAGATTGTTATTTTCTCAGTAAATTAGAGCCTGAAAATGTTTTCTAAAGAGAAACAGGCAGCATCATTATGTGAGGAAATAAAGAGAATTTTTCCCACAGATTATGAAACAATAAATATTATGAAAAATACAAGGAAGAGCTAGAGAATTCATGCACAAGTATTTGAACTGTAACATAAAAGCAAATTAAGAAAAATGAATATTAACGTAGAAAAGGTATTCTAATGTAGCTTAATCTATAACTCAGTGGGACTTTTACTGGTCTCTTATCAAAGATAGTCTTAACATTACCTTGCAACAAGTATACTAATATGAATTTTTTCAAAGTTACGTATTCTTTTGTTGATTCTGTAAAAAACAAGAAATTTCAACAATGCTACTGCATTGACATGTCTTGTATTCATGCAGTGCTATGTGGTTTCTTCTGAGATAAGAAAATTGAACAGTGAACCCATAATGAATTTCTTTCGTGTGATATAAAGATAGTTGAGTCGGTGTTGTTTTTTTGTCATACCAAACTGTTACTTAGGAAATACTGGTGTATATTATCATCAATAATAATTGTTACCCGGCACCAGCAATGGAGAATGCAAATATTAAAAGTCTATAGGTCTGTATAGAAAATCTAGAGTATCAGGTTATGAAATGACCCTTTTAGATCACCACAATTTTGTGTTCTAATTTACAAAAATACAGTGAAGTCAACCTGTAATTAAATTTGATGCAACAAATTTTCTATCATGACGAATATAATTTTCTCCCCCTGTCTACCTTTTTCTTTTGGTCTCTATTTCATTTCAAACGAATTTTAGTTTAAAACCAATATAAAGAGAATTGAAATTCATTACTTCAGAGCATAATTCTCCACCATTTTCCGTTAAATACAAAAAAATCCAGCTTTTAAACTGTAAAAATAGGTAGTTAATTTTCGAATTTGTTAAATACCTCTACCGGTCCACCCTAACCCTTAACCCTCAGAATTGTTGAAAGTGGCACAAAAACTTTTTAAATGCGCTTTTCAAATAACCTCTGTCAGAATTTTTTTTATCTGGGTTTCTTGTCTTTCTTTTCCTCTCTGTTCTTTTTCTCTGTGTTTTCTCAGTCTGTCTGTCTCTCTCTGTCTCTGTCTCTGTCTCTGTCTCTCTCTCCGTTTCACTCTCTCTCTCTCTCTCTCTCTCTCTCTCTCTCTCCATAATGAGCCAAACGTGTTTCTATATATTCACATCTGGTAGCTTCTAAGTATATGTATGTGTTTGTATATGTGACTGTGTATGTTTCTGACTCTGTGCAAAGTGATAAATTGCCACAGCGCATTTTTTCGTCTCGGCTACAAAAAGTTTGGTGCTGATAGTGTAGAAAACCAACCTAATCAAATCCAAAAATTTTTTTTTTCAGAAAGAGCTGTGTAAATTAATCATTACAAAAAATACTAACATGGCCTAGAAAGAACCAATTTTCTACCACTAATGTGCTTGTTTCACAAAAATGTCCCATGTGTACATTCAAATACTATTGGCAGGACTTTCTAGCGAAATTTTCTCACTGTTGTGACGCCATCTGGATTTTTTTAACCCTCGTTTATACCAATTTTGTGTCTGGCCATAACAACTTTATATGTTCTGCCTAAATATTTACCCACTATCTTTATGCTCTATTAATAGAATTTCTTTCTTGTATTTCTTTGTTTTTATCGATGAAAACTCTTACATAATTCTGAAGATTTATTTGTACCTTCCTGTCAACTCTTCCTGTTTTTCCCTACTTTATCTGTTACAAGCAAATCAAGTTAGTTATCGACTTGAAATCAAGCACATTGACATTCTAGAGCATTAAAACGTACAGACAGCTGCAAACAGATGAATTCAAAAAGCAGCATTTGCTGTCACAGAAGATTTGTTTTTCTGATAATACTCAATTGTATTTGATTGCTTGGCACCCAAACCATAGAACTAGTTACAGAAGCTATAATTGAAGATCAAGTCATATATTTTGGAATTGGGTCAAACCTATTCAGCTGTTATGATCAGATTCTGACCATGTAATGATAATCTTTATCTTCTTCGTCAGCATGATTTATATTTTCTTTAAGGTTAAAAATCTCTATACTGAGTTATAAAGCATTACTGTACTACAGAATGTAACCACTGGCTTTCAAAAAAGCTGATTATAACAAGGTGGGTAGAAAAGACCATTAGTACCTAAATCTTTATCAATAAATGGCACTTTTATAAACATTCAAGCTCTCTCGGGTAGGAAATGTATGAAATAAATGTGTAGAAATATTGTCGGCTTACTAAGAGTCATAGTCCATTCTGTTGTCAATTTGAAATGACACTTAATTAACTAAACACAGACAAGACACATAATATATATATATATATATATATATATATATATAAATCCAGTATAGCATACAAAATAACTAGACAAATTTAGCAGTTACTACTAGTTTCATGTTTTCTTAACAATCTTCAAACTGCAATGAATTACTACAACATTTCGTGTATTATAAAGATGCATGGTAATTATGGAACACTCAATAGAATTATGGAACACTCGATAGAATTATGGAACACTCAAGAGAATAAAGTATTGATTTATATTGTATAAATGAATAAAAGTATACTCAAGGGCACACATAAAGTTACAAACCGTAATACCTACTTAGGCAAACAATCAAGAGAATAAAGTGTTCATTTATATTGTATAAATGAAGAAATGAATAAAAGTATACATAAAGTTACAAACCGTAATACATACTCAGGCAAACAATCAAGAGAATAAAGTATTCATTTATATTGTATAAATGAA
>RDPX01000056.1:1933611-1971111 GCA_003991215.1 Morbakka virulenta
CAAGATCATCTAAAAGGTTTCTTTGAGCATATTAACATTCTTCACTCAAATATCAAATATCAAATATCTTATTCACCATAAAAAAAGAAGAAGAAAGACAATTGCCATTTCCTGAGGTATTAGTGAAGAGGCAAGCAGACTGAACCATTTCTGTTACTATCTACAGGACATTAACTCACCCCGACCAGTACCTTAATTACGCATCACACCGTCTACTTTCTGCTCGTCAAAGTGTTATCACCACTCTGTTTTAAAGGGCAAGAAAAATCTTTTCAAATTAATACGACCTCAGAAAGAAAGAAAGACATTTTCAAAAGCTTCTCTTATCGGGTGGATACAATTCTACGGGAAATAAAACCAACATTGAATACAAAGGATGAGTACAAAAGCCTCGAAAAAGTCATAAAAATTTAACTTGTCAACAAGGTCCCTCAAGGGAGGTTTCTCAATTATCATAGTTTATTCAAAAATATTGAAGATTTGAATCCACTGTGTTAGATTTCATTAGAACTGTGTATACTGCAGAGAGATGTTGACATGAGATAGGAAATATTGTATTCAGCATTTTTACTGTTTTTGTATTTTTACCTTGTAGCCTGAAGATAAAGTATTAACTTCGAAATATATTGCAAAATTAATGGAGTGACATTGTTGGCTTGATTATATATCAATTGTACAAAATTGCACAATGTTTTTACCAAACAAAGCATATTATCCAGCATATTTTTACAAGTCCACCCTTAGGATCATACTCTCAAATCTAAAAGATCCAGTTCTACTCAAAGGGAGAAACAACGTACTTTACAGACTACATTTTAAGGGCTGTCCTGCTCTCTACTTTGGAGAATCGAAGCGTTTCTTGGGTCAAAGAGAAAAGGAACACAAGAGAGTTATTCAAAAAGGTGACAATTAAAGTTGTGCAATAACGACGCACTGCTGGACAAAAAATTTATGGGGCGTTCTACCATAACACGAATATCCTCGTGGAAACGCTCTCCAGCCTCCTTACTTAAGTCTCCACATTTCTGAGGGAACTAGTCAAAGTGAGACCGTAGAAAGTGCATTTTGACTGAAATGCGAGCCCCTAATTTTTCAAAGTTTTTCAGAAGTTTGCCGACTTCTTATCGTATCCTGCACTCCTGTTGTTTTCAAAAAAGGTTGTAATTACTGATTGGAGCGACAGCCAAGCAGACAGCTCAGCTGCACTTAGCGAATCATTAAAACCCGAGTCCTTCATAAGTTCCCCTATCTGAGGCCCATAAAAAATATCAACCTTAAGTTTTTCAAAGTTTATCCGAGGAAACCTTTGCTGAAGAAAAGTAAACCCTTTGTCTTCCCTGTCCATTGCCTTTACAAAGTCTTCATACGTTCCAGTTTGATATGTAAGGTTCGACGTGAAAACTTGTTTGATTCAACAAGAGAGCGAGACTAAACATTGTGTAAACCAGGTTCCAACCCTTGTCTTGGCGGCCATTCTTGTCTGATATAATGTTGATTATCGGTCCGACTTTCCCACAAACACAGAAAGTATGGATACTTTGTGTACCTACCATGTAGTCCTAAAACCAATCGAACAACTTTCAGATCTCCACAGACCAACCAGTCATGGCCATGCTAGTTCAAAGCAAACAGCAAATGATCCATGTTGCCGTTGGTTTCTTTCATTTGCACAGAATAACCAAGTGGAATCAAAGAGTATTTATTTTTATTATGAAGGAGAACTCCCTTGATACTTCTGCTGGACGAGTCGATGAAAAGTCTTCATTCCGTAGCAACATAGTGCATCTTCATTGATTCCATCAAATTAGTAATGTTGTTGCAGTAAACAAAGGACGGGTCTCTCTGGGTTGTGAAGAGCAGTCTAAATTCTCTTCTACGCTCTCGATACCAGTAGAATAATGGCTCAGTGCCAGCAAATCGTTCTCGTGAAGACGGAAACCTAAAAGCTGTGTCGATTCCTTTGAGAGATTTTGGTTTCGTGTCAGGTCATTGTGATCTCCTTTTGTTAGAGGCACTAGCTGCTCATTCTCCTCTAGCATGTACCCTTCATCCTCTGTTCTGTTAGATGTATTATCAGATTCCGATTCATAGTTAGATTCCATTCCAAATTCTGGCCAGGGAACAGGTATGGTTTATGGCCGACGGAAAATCACGATACGGAATACAAAGCTTGTTTTTGCGATTGATTCCTTAAAGATTAGTCATGCAAAAATACCAATGTATCACATTATCTTTAGCCTTTGTCCTCAGCATAAGTACAGCGAATGGCAAACTTTTCCTTTTGTTATTTCTCCAATCACGCAAGTTTAGAACACATCTTTTGCAGCTAACATGGGTCCAAATGGCTTTTCCTGGTCTCCGATATTGGCTCCAAAGTAAGCATAATATATACCTTCTTCACAAAACCTGTTATTTTTGCAAGGCGTCCAGAAAGAATCATATTAGCACATATTCTCAATCTGCAGACAGTACCATTTCGTCTTTGTGGGCTCATCAGTGCAGCACAGAGCTTCTGAAACATAACTCTCTGGCCATATTGTCGGAGCAAACACAGCTTAAAGAGTTATTGTGGGGTCCTGTCAGAGTGCTCAAACCACGCATGCGCAGTAAGCATTGTACATATATAACAAAACCTGTCTGTATGATTTGCAATCGATTCTCTCTTAATTTAGAACACTAAGTAGAAACATTAGACCTGTATCTTACGATTTCAAGGCACATTGACAGGCTTTTAGTTCTGTTAAACAGTAAATGATCATCCAGGTGTAATGAGAACAAGTTTCAGCTTCAGTTTTCTAAAGTTAAAGACCGATGCCGTGTCGGTTTCAGATTGAAGCTGCTCCAGTTACGTTTTCTATATTAAAACAAAGATTGAGCTAGCTGCAGCCCTGTTTTTCTTGAACTGATTACTATTTAAGAGTCAAAACATGGACAAATCATGTCTCAAAAACTTGACCTGGCCAAAGAAAATGGTTGTTATGTTTGGATTTAGCGCACCAAAAAATACACAAATCAGTTGGAAAACCTTTCAAAAAAGTATTTAACTGCAGGCTAGTGTTATCTTTCGTTAACTCTATGAGAATCGATGTCACCTTTTTGTAGTAATTTCCTTTTTACTTCCTTCTTTTGACGCAGGTTGTTTTCTCTTTTGTTTTTTTTTAAATCTGATACCTTTTTTTCAGTTATAATTGCAGCAGTTGCGTATATCAGTTTATTAATTTCTGTTGCAGCTAATGGTACATGACGTGGTTTATTATTATTAATAACAGAGCTTTATTTAATGTCTCTATTAATTCTTCAGCATTATGATCTTTGTTCTTTGGTAGCTGGAGTCTATTTCTTTTTCTACCAATTTGATTTCCTCCCATTTATCTAATATTTGTTTTTTCACGTATACTGCTTTTCACCCTTCTTCATTTTGTTCTGGTCGGGGCAAGTGTGTAACATTTACTTCCTTATTTTTGCTGTCATCTTATGGCCTTCTCTTGCTATATTATATGTACTTGCATTGATCTCGTTTTCTGCCGTGTCTGGTTTCTGCTGGTTTCTTCCGGTTTTTTTCTTTCTGTCCTTACATTTGCTTGCTTATTTGCATCTATGTTAGTTCTGTTGCCAAAATGCATCATTCTCCATATCTGGTAGGTATGGGTTGTGCTATTCTCTATTGATGGTTGGTCAAGTGCCTGGTAATAAGCTTTCATAACTTGTTTATATTCCTCCTCTATGCATTTCTGTCTTTTTCTGTTATTTGGCTCATACCTTTGCAATATAGAGAACCTATTTGAGTATCATTTTCGTTATGGAAGGCCTCTAGAATCTGGGAACTGGAAGAATTAGTTCCAGTAGTAAATTTTTCGACCCCTGTATTTCAAGTAGGCTAATAGTTGTCACACCTTGCCCAAGGGTGCCCTGGAGGTAGTTGTGGCAAAGGGTAGCCTCATTTGCCAAGGTCGAAACTCCACAACCGGATACAGCTTTTCGTCATACCCAGGACATTTATTATTATTATCATTATCATTTTTGTTATTATTATTATTATTATTATCACTATTATTATATTCAAATACTACTATTAAAGACTGAAAGGAAATGAGAATTTAAGTCAATTGAATTTGACATTTCCAGTCAAGGTGATGGATCCAATGGTTCACAAAAGCATAATTTCACATGTCCCAAATCACAATGTACAGCTATCTCAAATCGAAAGACGTTTCTTTTGAGGTTTATGACCTCCTTAACTCAGGGGTCTGGACGAAATCTGTCAAAACCGGCCCACGTTCGAAAGAAGCAACCGCACAGAAAATATTTGTTTACCTAAATATTGACATCGAGACTTGTAATGCTATTTTAGAGTTCAGGGGCGGAGATTTTAAAGATGTTAGTCGAAATATTTGCCTAAAAATGCCCCCGACCATGATTGGGGGGGTGGGCGAGAAAAATGTTTATTTCTGGATTGGCTAAAAACGCTATGTGGGCCATTTTAAAACAAAAACAAAACAAAACAAAAGCCCTTAACTTTTTGCTTTGCGCAATCAACACTCCAGGCAAGTTTACTTTTTCTAATATCTTTTTTTGATTACGTGTAATTCTGCAACAGAATTTTTTTCTGAAACCACTTTGCAACTTGAAGATCCATCTTTGCACTGGTGTCGCATGCACGTCATCTTTCTCCTGAAAAAACTTATTACGAAATGTGGAGCAATCCGTTTCTTTTTTTTCAACAACAATACGGGGGCTAAAAAACAAGCTAAAAATGAATCTGCTCCAGTATTTGATTTGTAAAGCAAAATATAAATTGACCAAATTACCCCCGCCTTGGTTCGACAATAGAAAAACAATTGACGTACGTGACGTACTTCGCTACGCGGGGGTTGTTTCAAAAGTACGTCAGCATCCAAAACCAGCCAAAAGTAAATAAAAATGGAATACCATACCTCGTTTAGCAACTTAACAGCACTTTGGACGTACTTCACTGTCAGCAGTTACGCCTGCTGGGCGCCTGCTGGGCGAATTCTTCAGGGTGGCAGAGAAAGTAAATTCCGCGATTGTTCGATACCGAAGATGAACCAATGTGGTGATTTGTAACACAACGAATGGAAGTTAACACGTTCAAGGGGAAAGTTTTGTTGTTCCATTGACTACCCGCCCGGCTACTATTTACTGGTAAAAAGATGTTAGTCGACTTGACTAACATGACATACCCTGCATCCGCCCCTACAGTTGTAAAATTATCAACATGTAAGATACGACTCTGACGTTTATGTTACCAAACAGGAATCAAGTCATCAGTGAATATATCTGTCCAATAAACAGAATATTGATAAATGATTGTTCATTAAATATGTGTGTGTGTGTGTGTGTGTGTGTGTGTGTGTGTGTGTGTGTGTGTGTGTGTGTACTAGCTCTTTGATACAAAAATGCTTCAGTTTGAAAGCTCATAAAAGTAAGATGATGCTATTTCAAAACGTACTCATTGCATTGCTGTTTGGAGAATTTAAACTGAATGGTGATATTTTGATTCAAGGTTCAACGTAAGACATTTATAACTTTTTCCCCAATGTCTTGCCACAAGAAAAGCAGATGCTTTCGGCCGTGGGGACATTTTCAAAAGCACCTGTGGTTTATTTACAAAAACCCTTGCTATATATGATAATTGCAATGACGCCTGCCAATTGTTACAAGAAAATGTTTGTTTGTTAACAGAATATATTTAATCGGGTCATTTTCTAACCTTAAGATCACTAGTATATAAAAAGAAAAATGTTCAGGAAACCTATCAAAACAAGATATCCTTAGATTTATTGTCTTCCGAAGAGAAGATTTACCGAAATCGTGCTTATTTTGTTCAAGTATATTGGGAAGACATAACAGATTATTTGCGATTTCTGTTGAGATTAGCCTGTAATAAATATAATTTGCTTCTACTTGCTCAGCTCAATAACAGTAGCAATGCGGTTTTTTGAATTAATTTCTAAATCAACTTGCATTTCGTTTGATAAGCCATCGATTGCTTGGCAAAAACGTGAATCTTTTCGCAGACAAATGATGTCCTACTGTGAAAGGTGGTCTTTCTTCTACATCTGTATAAAAAATCTAATCTTGGCAGGTGCACTTTATCTAAAAATTGGTAGTTTTAGATCATAAAGGATTCTTGTTATTGCTTCAGATCTCTGAAATTCCAGCTGTCCTTTGGTAGCAACAGTGAAATGACTGCTGAAATGCCAGAGAATTATTTGAAAAATATTTTATTGACTTCTTAATTTAGTAAAAACATACAATGGGATTCCTTATAAGACTTGAAAACGAAACCTTTATAAACATGATAAAAATATTTATGTTATTATTTGAATTTAACAAAGCTTTAAATCAATAAATATGATTTGTTTAAGTCTTAATGATGATTTTCTAAACAACATAACGCAATAAAGCCATCATTTGTCAAAATAGTCAACTCTTTTTCTGCCAATAGTTTTGGGCATCAAACCACAGTTTTATATTCAAAAACCTCAGGGTAATATCCAGAGAAGTTACTTTTCGAATGGCGTTTCCTAATTCCCATGTGTTTGTCAGTATTGGGTCGTTTATTTTTAAACGTTCAGTGCACTGGCACTCCTTGAAAACATTGCATACCTGTTCAACCGTCTCCCAAAAGCTTGCCACCTTGTTTAACCCCAACAGAAACGTTACTCAAGATAGGGTTCTCCTTCCCAGTTGAAGTTGTGTGGCCTTTCTTACGTCAAGTGTTGCAAGCTTGACCTCAGTGTAAAATTTTATACAAAGTGTAGGGTAAAATCAGTCTATTTTTCATGTGGATCATAATCTTATTCAAATCATAAAATTAGTCAAAGTCGAAATTTTTATGTTACCATATAATAAGCTTGACGATTCGTATGAATGACTACATCCCAGTGATCCTTCTATTTAGGATACTAATTGCCTATCTATTTAATATCTAATTAAGTAAAACAAGTCAAGAGTATGTCTTTTTTTCTAATGTCATCCTATGCATAGGTTTCTATAGCCTCTCAACACCACAGATATTGACTATTGTCTATTGTAATATATATATAAATATATATATATATAAATATATACTCAATCTGCAGACAGTACCTTTTTCGCCCTTTGTGGGTTCATCAGTGCAGCACAGAGCTTCTGAGACTTAACACTCTGGCCATGTTGGCGGAGCAAGCACAGCTTAAGAAGTTATTGTGGGATCCTGTCAGAGTGCTCAAACTACGCATGCGCAGTGAGCATTGCATTACGCTAACAACATATAAATATATATATATATATACTATATATATATACTGAAGTTGTACAGTTTATAGAAAACGTACTTAATACAACGTCATATATTTAAAAGCGTGAATCTTTTTACTCATTTTTATTTTTTTCATTACAAATAATTGTTCCTTCCTCTTCATTTCACTTGGTTTTTACTTTATTAAAGCCTTAGCAGAAAAATGGACTAGTATGTCATTAAAACAACAAAAATAAGGTTTTGGAAACATGCTATATAATTAATTCATTTGAAAAGTTTTACAGCAAGTGCCAACTAGTCTTTACAATAGAAAAACGAGTGTTTGCTGTAATCACCATACTGAAAATCAGCCATATTCCCTTCTCATAATCAATTATACTAATAGAATAATAGAAAAACACCTATAATTACACTGTGAAAACTGTGATATGTTTAGAATAAGCAATTTAGGGAAATTAGGAGAAATAATAAATAACGCCAAAGGCTATATTTATTTGGTTACCATAGGCACCGTATTTTTGAACTATGAGAATAATTATATAGTTTTTTTCACTTGCGTTAAGTAACCAATCACATTAAGTCGTCGGTTGTTTCTGATCTTTTGATGTTTCTTTTTGTTGTTAAAATACTGGTCAATTTGTTTCTTGTTATTAGTGAAAACATATTAATTGTTTGTTTGACAACTTCACTTCTTAGCCCAGTTTGAGTTCGATGCATTTCATTTGTTTGAGCTTATAAACAGTTGGGGTATTAACTAATGAATTTTCAAAGCTGACTTACAAACATTTGTTTTCTGGTTACCCTTTTTTTCCTGGTTAATATTGATTAAAAGTGACACTGTAGTTTACAGGGGAAAACATTAGATGCAATTTCTAGAAATTGTAACAGAACGAATTGAATTTAATCCTACTGCAACGAACTGAGAGGACTTACATTATTGACTTCTTCGACGTTGAAAACATTTGAAACAAGTATTTCAATTTGAACTGTCAAAGGGCCAGCTGCAATAAAAAAAATCATTTTTAATAACAAATAAACTTTCAATTAGTTTAATGTAAAATTAAATTTACTTTTGTACGTAAACATTGGATAAAAAAAAACAACTGAGCGAAATCTTGATTTGGTAATTGTTCTTCGAACTAATGAAGTAAGGTTCGAATACCACTAATGATAATTTGCTTGAATTACTCGTGTCCTGTTGCATAGTGAAGAATACTTCATGAAAAGAAGACAATCACTTATGATTATAGATTATTGCTTTCCTGATTTTCCTTCTTTTTCTTCTTTTTGTTCTTTTTCTCGTCTTTTCTTCTTCGTCCCTTGTCTCTTTCAAGGTTACAATGATGTTTGCAGCTGAAGACGTTCTCCTACACTTCTTTCAGTTGTCTCTGTACCATTGAGTCACATCTACTTTTTCATGTCATCATCAAACACATTTCTCTGTTTCAATCATCGCCCCCCTTTCTTTTTTTTTCATCCTTTAACTCTGAACAACATAGCTTGTTCTGTTTACTTCTCATTATCTTTTCAGTATTTGTGACAAAATCAATTCAACAAATCCTGGTTTCTGTTCTGTACAACACAAAGTGGATCTTCTGCACATGATCTCCATGGCTCCCCAGCTTTATTAAATTATTTTAACAATACTTTTTTCAGGAACACCGGATTTTTTTAGGAGGAGCTAAACGCTTGTAACTTTTTACATTTCGTTTCCTTCTTCATTCCCCATCTGTCATGACTAAGGGCAATCAGTTAAAAAGAGGAGGAAACGCCAGGTAAAAGGATAGTTTCTCGCAGCAAGAATGGAAGACCCGTTTACTAGAACAGAAGTGGCATAGCTGTGACAGGTTTCTTAATTTGTCATTATCATTGGACCAAACTAAAATGCTTATATCGTAAAGGTCTGAATGAGATAATCTCAGATTTACTGTTGATCAAAAATCAAATCTAAAAAAATGACATTCGCATTAATTTCGCTCACGAAAACATGTGCCCTGAATATGAATGTATCGTATAAAACAATCTACACCGTGCAAGTTCAGATAAAAATATTTTAATAGTTTTCCACCAAAAGGACAGCTTATAATCTTCTTCCTCGAAGAGGGAAAACATTGTTGTATACATAGATTGGTTTGTCGTAGGTAGGTCACCTTTCCTCTTTTCAAGTACCAATGGAATGTAAGACACGTTTTAAATATGATACGGTGTACGGGATTTAACGTACGGATTCAAAATCAATCTGTAACATGTGGGTATTGATTTGGTCAAATTTTTTACAACGTAACGTACAATTTCCTAATTCCTAATTAATTCCTAATTACTCGGCAAATGGTTTATGTGACTTTGAACGTAGAAATAAGAGTTCAAAATTTTGAACTCATTTTTATTTTTATTAAAATTCTAAATTCTATTTTAATAAAACTCTTATTTTTATTTTTATTAGAATTTTTATTGGTAAGATACGAAATAAAAACGACGTTTGCTTTATATGTATGTTACACAACTGTGAATTTTCAAGGACTCTTTGGTATTCTACGTTGATTTCACTTTTGTTTTTCAAGAGTTTTTGAAAGACAATTGTCGTTTAAATTTGCCGAAAGTGACGTAAGGAGTAAATATGACATACACTAAACACTTTTTGATAAGAGCCAAAAAACATATATGCGAATTTTCTTATTTCTTTTCTTCAAATCTAATAGATTTTGATAGCCATCCACAGTTTTGACCCAGGAGATCTCAAAGCCAGATGGTTCTTCTCATCCTTGCATTGTCTTGACCAGAGTGCAAATCTTTGGTGCTTAACAAAAATCAACAGAAAATTAGATCCTCTGCACAATTTTGTAAGGGAAACACTTCGATATCTCACCAAAAATTATTAAAAGAACACAAATGAAGAACATGAGAAAAACCTGTCTTTTGATACCAAATGGCACTGGAAGTCAGTCTTATTTAAATTTCATCACCTTCTCTTTTCAGATTTGTGTGGTTCCCAATTGTTTCAGACAGTCAGTCAGAAAAACTGGCAGGCTTTTAACAACTGTTTTTGGTTTTCCTTCATTCAAGCATTTAACGTGATGGGCTTTTTCGATCATCCCTCTATTTTTCAGGTTTGACAAAAACAATCTTGATTTGAGTAATATCAATTTGGGGTCTTGGTCCAGTCGAGACCAATACATATATATATATATATATATATATATATATATATATGGCTGATGATCGAAATATCGTAAAACTATTAATTGCAATCACAGTTCTTATTTTTCGTGTTTTACCTTATGTATATTGCTCTGCTATAAGCATTAAGCACTTTTTGGTACGAATACACAAAATTACACAAATATATATATATGCCTGATGATCGAAATATCGTAAAACTATTAATTGTAATCACAGTTCTTATTTTTCGTGTTTTACCTTATGTATATTGCTCTGCTATAAGCATTAAGCACTTTTTTATAGAAATACACAAAATTACACAAATATATATATATATATATATATATAAACCACATTATATGTTGATCATTGTAGATTTTCTTTTATGTAAATCAATCTGTACTGAGTATGCACCATTCTGTCAACTCTTATCTGGTCTTTTTTCATCACAGTGCCATAAACTTAGTGACTTTATGCCTAATTTTAATTCTTAATATTAAAAAGCATAAGTTAGTCTGCATGTTTTAAAAAGACTTTACTCCACTGAAATTAATTGCACTAGAAAAAACGTGTTTCTAACAAACTATGTAGTTAAACACGTGTTTTTAATGAGTGCAAAAATTACAGTTGTCTCCATTATGATTGAATCATATTATAAGGGTTTTAGGATTCTGTCTTATTTCCTGTGGTAAAAATAGGTTTTCCGTTGTGTTTTGTTCCTATCTCTATTAGTGAAAAAAAGTCTTATTGGTTATAACCTATAACCTGTCAATGAAGGAGAAATTAGTTAACAGGAAGATCATCTCACTTCTGAATTGTTCTCTTTTATTTCAGTGTAAGATATTAACCTGTAAATGAAAAAGACTAGTGTGCTGTCATTAACTATTTATAATATATCTGTAGAATTATCTGTCCTATATTGCGCTATCCTAAAGTTGACATTTAGTTTCATGCCATGATTTGTAATTGTGCTTGCAAATTAAAGAGCTTTACTAAAATCATTACTCTGAGATTATATTTGACCAGTGCCTTTGACTATTAGGGCCATCTATTTGCCTATTTTATTTGTTATTGCTATTAACTTAACTTTAAACATTTTTTTAATGTGGTTATTATCATCATCATTATTACTATTACCATCATTATTATATTACTAAATTACCATATTACTTTATAAAACTATCTTCATAATGAGCCAAACGTGTTTTTCCATTTTCACATTATATTACTATTGCCATCATTATTACTATTATTATTTATTGGTTACTTTATCAGATGATCTTTTTTCTTTGGTCCTAATTAAGTTGGAGTTGTTTCTTTCAACATCCTCATCCTAATCACGTTGTTGTTGTTGTAGAAATTTCTATGATTATAGTTTTTTCCCTGGGACTGCAAGAATGTGGAAGTCTTTAGAAACTCTGAGATTCTTTGTTTAGTATTCCCAAACACCAAAAGAGGGTCATAACATAAGTTCAAGAATCCTCAAGAGTTGTTTATTCACTTACTTACTTTTCCCTTTTTCTTTTTCTTGTCCTTCTTATTCTTTACATTATTATTATTTTTTATTATTTTATTACTTTTACTTTTACTGTTATATTCAATTGTCTATTTTGGTGGGATGCACACAGAAATCCTTTCTTTGTTGGCTCATCCTGGGAAACGATGAGATACTGACCTCAGTTTCTGTACTACTCACAACAATCATCTACAGATCGTTCTAACCAAAATGCCTTTGCACCAAAGTAAAAAATACGGGTTATTATCAAAACCAGCTCTGGCTGTTGCCTTCTTTAACGTTGAAGGTTACATAGACGCCAAGGTAAGTGTTTTTTCCCAGAGAGCAAAAGACTATGCGATTGTGTGTCTCTTGGAGACATACCTGCCCATCAGCCGAAGGCCTGGACTTTATGGAATGAAGCTTATTGCTGAAATACGACATGACAAGTATGGTTCTGCCATCTTCACCACGAACAACTGGAAAGTTGACACAGTCCATACTACAAATGAAAAAAATGGCGAACTGATCATTGTCCTTCCATACAGATCACATCCATCTGGTGTAATCCATCGGGAACAAATTTTCATGGACGGAAGCACCTTAACAATGTCTAAGGCACAAAATCATCATAGGTGATTTTTAATTCCCAAGGACCAATTGGGATTACACCAAAAATGATCGAGACGCGGATGTCGTTGAAGCCTGTGTGCAGGCATTTAACCTATCACTGATGCACACCCAAAGCTACCAAAGTCTTTTTTCAAATGGAAACTTAAGTAAAATCCCGGCATCTGCTTTGTCAATACCGAACTTTCCCACACTGCTCAAAAGAAGGTCCTCCAGTCCATACCGAAATTCCAACACCGACCAATTTCCATCAAAATGCATGCTGTACTGTGTCTCTTTTAGACGCAGATTCAATTTACACATGGCAAATTGGTTTCAGAAATACCTGCTAACCGGTCTAAGCCAAATTCTCCAAAATTTCCCTGCATTCAAACAAAGAATGTACAAAGACGAGTGCGCTCACATCCCTCTTAGATGCTGTGCAAGGTACCTTCCTGGGCTGACCAGTGACTCCCTAAGCCTCCTAAAAGATAATGATCATCTCTTACCCGTTCAGTGATGACACCCTTTATCTCGGAGAACAACTCCTTGATATGCTTGGGCTTGAACGAAGGAAGGTCTGGCAAGAAATGATTAAGAACAGCAATATGGCAATTAACAGCAAGAAAGGCTGGAGTATCGTCAAGAAGCTTGGAGCAAACAATACAGATTCTCCTCCTCCTGGACAATTTAATATCACACCCAATTACGTAGCTAGTCAGCTTGCAGCGAATGACTGGAGTAAGCAGCAGAGGAGAGGCACCGGAGTACACTTTTCAACCAAACTCTAAGCTTCAGACCAAAAACATGTCCTATTTGACCCACCCATTCTCCACAAAAAACCTCTGCCAGGACATCACAAAGGTCAAGACGGGGAAAGCAGCAGGTCCCTATGACATGCTAACGGAATTCCTCAAAAACACGGGTCTTAAAGCGTCCACCTAGCTTTTTCAAATATTTAACGAAAATCTCAACACATTCCAAATCCCTGCGCTCTTGAGAAAGGCAAAAGTAGCTGTCGTCTTGAAACCCGGTAAAAATTCATATGAGCCGAAGAGCTACAGACCCATACTTCTGCTCTGTATCAGCTACAGTCTTTTTGAGAGACTCCTTCTCGACCAGTTAAGTCCAATAGTAGAGCTTCAACTGACATCCGATCAAGCTGGTTTTTGGATCTGGAAAGTCCACGAAAGCCAGCTACTGAAGCTTACGCAGCAAATATAAGACGGGCTCAACAGCAAATGGGGTGAAGATCCCAATTCAGTTCGTACTACTGCCCTCGACCTTTGTTTCTTAAGTGAAGAATAAGCAAGCTCTGCATGTTGGCGATCTAGCCATGTCTACAAAATTGACCCTGTCTTGAATGACTCCAGCCAAATTGTAACGGGCTGTTTATAAACAACTGCTGTAGTCTGCATCCACGCACTGATGTCTCTGGTTTTGAGCAACGACACAGACAGAAAAGCGATAGAGAACATTCAATTCACCAACACCATCCCACTCGGACGAGCTTCACGGATTCAACACAGCCTCTCTTAACACCCGTGGACATAGCCATCAATGAGAAATGATTGGACCAGTGAAATGCGAATATCATGGGAGATTCATGGCTTACACGGGTGATTTTGCCAACCCATCAACTAGCCAGTGGAAATAATCTACTCTTCATGATGATCTGGAAGACTCTTAACCGATTGCGGGTTCGATATGAAAGATGCAAAGCCTCATTGATGGCCTGGCATATGAGCTCCACAGATGCCTGTGAATGTGGCAAGCAGCAGACCATGGATCATCTCACTACCTGCAATCTCGTTGAGTCAACAGGTGCTACGTTGGCCAGTACCACATATTGGTCAAAGACGATCTGATGAGAGTTAAGATACTCAACGCAAAAGAATTCTCTTTTGGTATCTTTCTGGTCGGATGAAAAAAATACACGTAAGAAATATCATGTCCAGAACTTCAAGTGCTGAACACTTTAACAGTTATCCTTGCAGTCTGTAACATTGATGTCTTTATCATTATTATTATTATGCTATCATTCTCTCAAATCCTATGATGTTCATATGTGTCTGCTTTTTCATTTCTTAACTACTTTCCAAAGGCTAAAAAACACAACACTTTTCACAATACGAGAGCTCTCCCAAGGATGGCTTACAACTGTGCACTTCCAACAATGTCAGATATTTTTAGATTCCCCTGCCTTTGCGGTCTTTGAGATTGTTCCAAATGCACCAATCACTATTTATATCACGGTGTTCTCCGATGCTCAGTTGACTCCTTTAATTTTAAATGCTAGGTCTTGATATTTAGACAATTTTTCTTCCTCGTTATTGATGATGTTCTAGTCCGTTGGTACAGCAATGCCAAATAGTGTCCACTCTTGTGTATTATTACTACTATTACTATTATTACTGCTATTATTGTTATTATTATTATCATATTATTGAGGTTATCACAGCTTATGATGTTATTTCTGGATGAATTTACTGGATATACAAAGCCATATTCCGCGGCCTTAGGTATCTAGAACCTTCGTTATGACTCTTGTTGATCGCAACAAATAGGCTGCCTGTAATGTGCTGAAATTCACCTTGATGTCTAAGTTACGTAGCCAATGGTGGAAGATTTTGGTCACTGTGCTTAACGTTCCCATAATAATGACTATTTCTTGGCATCGCCAAATTTCAGTTTAAAATCTAGGTATTTTTTTATCCTTTTCCCTCTGCTTATCTTTCACTCTCGTATCAAATGGGTAGGCGACCTCCACAATGTAACAATCTCTCCTCTTAAAATATCGGTTGACTATGTCAGGTCTACAGTGTTTAATCTCATTGTCCGTCTGGATTTTTATCTCTCGTATGACTATGACTTCTTCATTTTCCATAACTGTTTCAATGCAGTTAGCATACCATTTCTCACTTATTGGTAATCCATACTTATTACAAATTTTCCAATATAGGGCCTGTGCCACTCTATTGTGCTTCCAGTTCTTATAATGACACTGTACCAATATCTGCTAAAATATGAGCTACAGTTTTACTCCTTTCACCACACATCCTGCACTTTGTATCGATGTCCTCCTTGTCTCTTGCCTTTTCCTGATGCACTTTGTTTTGGTCACCTCTTCTTGCACTGTCTTCATTCTCTTTCTTTATGCCACATTTCCTCAAGCATTTCCAAATGTTGTTTCGTCTTTAACGTCATCTCTAGCTATAAAAAAATCCCATGCAAACTTTTATTTCTATATATTTCCTGATTCTCTCACTGACATATTGCCTTTTCTTAACCCTATCATCCTAGTAATTGTTAATTCTTCTTTGCAGCAAGCAGATATTCTCTACTTCCTGCTAAATGTCTCTGAAAGCTGTTGACCTCTATATTCACACTATCTTCCACGCCAATTCTCCACCACCTTGGCTTCTCTTAACATATAGTCTGTTGACATCTCCTTGGCAATGGAAGGCTCGGTGGTCCTTAGCATTTTATGCGACTTTCAAGCCCTCCTTATAATACAAGGCTCATACCTCACAACTGAAACTGCCCTGGAGCTTATGGCTGTCCATTCCGTTCAGCTTTGACTTTAATATCTTCCTCACTCGTCTTACTTACTCCTTCTAAATCTTTTCTTTTATAGCTTTATATCTTTGATTATATCAGACTCGAATATCCCCAAGCACTTGCAACCTTTCTCTAAAGCAATCCCCTATATTTTTTTTATCTGAAAGCTTGATACCATCACTTTTTGCATCTTTTCGGGCATCTAAATTTCATACGGATGTCAGAACTAAATACCCTGACAGAATTTATCAGTGTTTCAAATTGTCTCCCTGTCTTGTCGAAAAGTTTCAAATCATCCATAAACAATCCATAAACGCTTCAACATCTCTCAACAACATGTTGACGGAAATCAATATCAACTACAAAGGAAGATTCTTCTTTTATCTTCACATTTCCTAAGCATAACATGTTACCTGATGCATAATCTTTCTGTCGTGAGCCAATTCGTATTAGCTTAAGAATTATTATTATTATTATTATTATTATTATTATTATTATTATTACATTACAGATGCGGCTTTAAGATACACTATTGAAAGACACCTAAACTGACTTAAAACTTTTCTGTAATAAATTCATGTAAAAGAACCACGCTTTTTGTTGGATGCGGACTGAGAGATTTTGTTCCTCGTGAGGCAACAAACATGTCTCTCACTAGCTTTCTAGCTTTTCTATTGTCTACTATAACATCGGCATAGGTAAGCACTTGGGTGGAGTTTAACTCCAATCTCCCCAAAGCATCTGTCTTCAAGGTTCATTACGTAAGCAGTATTTCTAATGTTCCCTTTACTATTATCAACACTTCAAGTCCTTAAAAGTCTGACTTTACATAGAAAAAAATCGTGCGTTTAAAAAGGACAACAAATACCTTTGATTTCTGGCCTCACGTGACTGTCGTAGCCATCAAGAAGCTGCTGGAAGAGTTGTTGGCTTGTATTTTCTTTGTGGAAAGGCACTTCTGTTGAGTGATCTTTTGTTGGTTTGTTGGAACTAAGGAAAAGGAATTAGCAGGCAATCATATTTAGTTCTCTTATTGGTAACACGGTCTTCAAAATAATTAGTGAAAAATTACATTGCAAATTATTCTTTCAAATATTCTATTTCAACAAATGTAAATAAAATTTTCTTTAATTTCCTTATTTTGGGGGATAAGAGGACCCACTTATGGAAGGCAATCAAAGTTACTTAGAATCTCAGCCCTATATACCTAGATTTGGATGAGATGTCAATCAATAAGTATATTGAGGAAACTTGAGCCCAATCAAATAACAACTCAGGTTATAAAAATATCCTGGTCGAGAAAAGAGGTCTGAGAGTTGGATTATAGAGTAGACGACATATCAGTGCATGAAGGCACTGACATGTCGTCCCCATCAGTTGCAGAGGCGAAAACATCATGAATATTTACATACGACCACAACCACAGATACGCTTTGCACACATGCGCTAAAATGATACTAATAAATTGCTTTCTTGTAATAAATGCATATTATTACATCAGAGGGTTGAGCAACACTACTGAAATAATAAATATCTGATCATTTGCAATAGCAGATCCCCAAAGCACTCAGTATTTTTCATTTAGTATAACACACACACACACACACACACACACACATATATATATATATATATATATATATATATATATATATATATATATATATATACATTATGGTAGGCCTATCTGGGAGGGCGTCTTTCATTGATATTGATTCACCCTAGTTGGGTCACATTACAGATCCACGGACAAAACAGCTTCGTTTGTGACTGGTGAGATCAATCCAGGAACAACAGAATCTGCCACAGTGGGTCAAAGTATGAGTGTCACAACAGGGCTTTCTTTAAGCATGCGCCCCTTTTCACTTACCTCTTATGTCCCCTTCTAGGTTTGGGTATTTTCCTCTGCTATCTTTAGCTGTTTCTTAAGTGCACTGGCATTCTCTACAGCAGTCATCTGCTGTAGAGACCCAGAACTCATTATTGATCTACAAGAGTTTAATATTTTGCATTCAAACATCTTATTTATAGCGCAGCCTTGGGTCGAGCAACTAGCTTTGCACTAGAGGCTAGCTCGTCGTGATGACATCTTTTGGAATCAAGATCATCATCGTTTGGAGGCAAGGAAATGTGAGGACCTCGTCATTTGGCACTTTGTCGCTTGACTTGATTTTGTGAATGCAGAAGAGGCAGCACATGTTGAAGCTATTCAGTCTCCCTTCTTGCTTTGAGTTTGTCTTCAATTACATTCTTAGGCATTATAGAAAGACATCTTCATCGTGAGCTTGGGATTCTCCCACACAAGCGTGTTGAGACGACAAAGAGGTATTGCAGTCTTTTCGATCCACACATTAGCATAAGTATAAACAAATACATACAACACATAAACATATTTTCATTTTTTATTTTTCTAGCTCCTATGGCAACCAAACACAAGCAATTATTTTTTAAAAACTAATTCAATTTAAAACGACATCTTAAAATTAATCAGCCTTGGCCATCCGTGCTAAGAAGCTCAAGTTCTTCCTCATTTCAGGTTAACGCCTTAATCCATTTAATAATAATGGTTTTAAGTGGGGTTTTCTTTTAATCTCTATTTACCAATATTTTTTCTAAATTTTAATGATAAAACATGTGTTCGTTCAATGCGATTTGTACTCGTCTCCAGCAGCACAACGATTCTCAGGATGTTGAGGAATGACTGAGGGACATTTTCATCAGAAAACTCACTGTTGGCTTTAATTAATTTTTTAAAGGAAAACCAAAACTAAATGGCCAGCACAGTTTTCTTCATACTTAAGTCAAACTCTCCTTCATTAAATTTGAGGAAGGAGTGTCACTTACAAAGAAAGAGGCCTGGCTGAAAAACCACTGCTTTTTTAATCAACTGGCATTGTAATTGGCCTTGATTTAGTCCCATTCCTTAATTTTTTGAACAACACTCTTTGTTTCAATGTTATCAGAAAGACCTAATTGTATTTTCAAAAAGAATGTAAAATACACGCATAAAGTCTACAATTTAGATATTCACCAAAAAGACTAGGTAAGGAACACTACTCCCAAGGGGTAGATAGATAGATGTATGGATATATAGTTACATAGATAAAAGGATAGATAGATAGATGGATAAATAGATAGATAGATAGATAGATAGATAGATAGATAGATAGATAGATAGATAGATAGATGGATAGATAGATAGATAGACAGATAGATAGATAGATAATTAGATAGATAGATAGATAGATAGATAGATAGATAGATAGATGGATAGATAGATAGATAGATTGATCAATAAATAGATTGATTGATGGATAGATAGATAGATTGAANTTGATTGATGGATAGATAGATAGATTGATTGATAAAAAGATAGATAGATAGATAGATAGATAGATAGATAGATAGATAGATAGATAGATAGATAGATAGATAGATAGATAGATAGATAGATAGATAGATAGATAGATAGATAGATAGAGGGAGTTATCACAAATTCCAAAATGTTATAGAAGACAAGATCAAACTGAAGGGACAGCATGCGTTTTAATCGCAAGATTATACTTGAAGTTCAGAAACTAATCACTGAGATTTTGTGATTTCCAAAAAAGATCTTAAGTTTTCCTTTTGATAAGTATTAATTCTCCTTTTTTGATGATCAATATATTCCTTCTTAGTTAATCTGTGTTCGGTTTCTGCAAATTTCCTGATCTGTATATTGAATGTTGATGGAAAATAATCAGAGAACAACTAAAGCAATTGTTTATTCATGTAAAATTATCACAGACGGAAATATTTTTAACAAGAATTTTTAATTCTAGTTTACAAGATATAAAATACCGCTAAATTTCTCAGACTTTTTGCATTTTGAATGAGATGACTTCTTAATTCCATTTAATCCAAAGTTGTCTAGTTGTCGCTTGTAGTGAAATTTTCACTGTTGTTTTCAAGTAATTTAAAGAAATTACCTCTATACATTTTCGGAATCAGTTAGCTGGGCTTTTCGTTACCTAATTGGTATGAATGGCTACTTGTCCTATAAACTTGTAAATTTTAAGAGAATTGCAGGAAAGAATCCTAACTAAGTAATTCTTGATCGTAGTTTAGTTTAGTTATGTCTTCTTGAAAAAATGATGGTTGCATCGAATGAATACTAAACAAGAAAAGCTAGTTGTTTTATTGCAGTCATATGTTTGAATGATTTTAGGACACCAAACAACGGGCTACTTACAATGATTACAACACATAACCAGATAACCTTGAAATTTTCAATTGTATACTTTCAAGATACCAATAAATATGAAATAAAAGAGAAAAAAAAAGAAATATTAAGAGAACTTATCCTATCTGATTTTTTCTTCATGTCGCTCACTAATCTACATTTTAATACGAAACCAAAACAACTACACACTTTTTTTTATTCGGTATACATTCATTCATTCAATCAATCATTCATTCGTTCATTCATTCATTCAATCATTCATTCATTCATTCAATCAATCATTCATTCGTTCATTTATTCATTCATTCAATCAATCATTCATTCATTCATTTCACACTGATAATTGGTATGGCCTTCCACGTGTTCCTGTCTCCAACTATTCTCAGTATATTAACTCTGTTTTCACTTGTTTCCCATAAACTTTGCAATGTTGTTATATGATAATATACTATTCAAGAATAAAATTATATTATAATGTACATCTTCTTCTTCTTCTTCTTCTTCTTCTTCTTTGTCTTTCGGCTGCTCCCATCAGGGGTCGCCACAGGGGATCATATTCTTCCACTTTGTGCAGTCAGCAGCATCCTCTCTTCTAACTCCTTTCGCCCTCATGTCCTCTTTAACCGCATCCATATACCGTCTCCTTGGTCTCCCCCTCTTCCTCCTTCCAGGCAGATGCATCACTAACATTCTCCTCCCGCTGTAGTTCTCTTCCCTTCTGATCACATGTCCAAACCATCTCAGTCTTGCCTCCCTTTGCTTCTCTCCTAATCTCCTTACATGTGCTGTACCTCTGATATATTCATTTCTAATTTTATCCAGGCGTGTGACCCCAAGTGACCACCTCAGCATTCTCAATTCTGCCACTTCCAAGTCAGCTTCATGTTTCTTTATTGTTGCTATTTTTCTTTGCACCTTTAAATTCTTTTTATTAACTTATTTTCCACTTCCAATTCTGTCTCTGAAAACATGTACACCCAGGTACTATGCCACCCATACAGGAAAAAGGGTTATGAGGCAGTATTCCCAGGGGTTTGACTGAGGCTCGATTCCTGAACCTGTCGCATGATAAGCTATTGATTTGAGTGCTTGGTCACTACTGCATATTTCAATGCACCTTTCTACACCAAGAACACACAAATATTATGGCAACTTTGATTCAAATTTGTTGATACTGTTAGCTAAATGGCAATAAAAGAAGAAAAAGTAGGACCAAAAAATCAATCTAAAAGAAAATTAAATTGGAATAATCAATGCGATCATATGTAATACCATTCGAACAATAAGGAAGTGGCATAAAATATATAATGTAAGAGCCCCTTTTAAAAATTGTAAATATTCTCAGAACGGGTTGGTGAGAAATTCTTAGATGGTTGATGAGAAAAGAATGAAAGACAAACGTAGAAATACCTCTTTACAAAATCATTAAAACCGATCAGAATCACTATTGTCTGAAGAAGCAATGAATGTTGATCGTGTGGTGAATAAGTTACTAATTAGAAGTAATATCCATAAAGCAACATCAATGATTCAAAATTTCAAATTTCTACTCAATAAAAAGCGCTTAAGGAATATTTTGAAAATTGGCGAAAAAAGCTTAAGAAGTAAACAAATTAATAAGAAAAAAAGTCACGTCAGAAATCAAACGAGAAATTAGTTGAAATGACAGCTTACAAAAGATAAAATAAAATAATAAATGGAAAGTACAATTAAAGCTATTTTTCCGTAGACCAAACGACGAAATCATTCTAAAATTGGAAAAAAACTTGCCTCAGGCATCAGCTAAAAAAAAACAAAATATGGCAAAACTCTAAAATAAAAATATTTTGAAAAGTTACAAAAATGGACAATAAAAAAATATATTTCCATATTCAACTATATCTTATATTATATTTTAACAAATTGTATGTATATTATTATATTATATTAAACTATATGTACACATATATATAGTTTGGAGAGGGAGTCTACTTTATGCACAATATATAGACAATATACGTTGTCTTTTAGGATAAATTAACAATAAGCGTGTTAAGAATAATTTTAAACCATTACACAAAATACCAAATATTTAACTGCAGCTGCAAAATGGTATTTCTCTGTTTCCTTAAAATGATCTTTTTCTCAATATGCTGTTTACTCTTAGATGTTACATTTTTCCGAATTTTTTTACTCGAAAGCCTTCTGATTTGCTGCTTTTAAGCACACTCAAGATGTATTTTTTCGATATCATCGAGGCTTTTTTTTCTCTAATATATTTTGCTTGTTTCACTAAAATAACAAATAAAACTAAACTGCACAGGCTTTGTATTGACTGATTTCAGAATACTCGGAATCAAAAATAAATACAAGATTGATAAAACTCTGTTTTGTCAATATTTTTTTATGCTAAACTATTATAGAGAAATTGAATAGTATTCATGATGAAATTGTAAGTTTACCTGGTTGATGACTGACTTCCAGAAATCCACAAGAAACATAACAAAAATAATGAAATCTGGCGATGAAATGCATTCCAAGATATCATTTTCCTAACCAAAAAAAAAAACAACAACAAAATTATATAATATATATATATATATATAAAATATAAACATTCTAGAATTGGTTTGAACTTTTGCAATGAATTATGGCATCTCGATTTCTACAGATCAAAAATCTTTTAAATTTCTCAAAGTGCAGTAAAATGATAGTATTTCTGTGTACTTGTTAAAAACCGTTTTGTGATTTTCTCTGGATCAATAGTCTTTGTTTCGAAGATCTTCACTGCTACGTATTCTACTTTGAGCACAAAACTTTCCAAGAAAAACACATGAGAAATGTTACGTTGAATTGTACTTTTTTGATGTACTTATTATGCGCTCACGTAGGGACATTATTCAGAAAGGACACCTCACGTTTTTATAATATTAGCAAGAGTGGGGTCAACTTATCAAAAAAGTGCAGCCCAGCATCACAATAGTACAAATTTGATCGATTGATTAGTGCTATCTATTTTCATAGACGGTTTTAATCAATTCAATAAGAAACTTTAAATATATATATATATATATATATATATATATATATATATATATATATATACTACTGTTACAGTATCATTTGTAATTCAAAAGAAACGTATAGAGGCCGTCTACAACTGGGTATCTTACAGACGAAACAGAAATAAGATATTAATTTAGTTGCCCCATATGAAGCATTCAAGACAGCAAAAGATTTGTTATGAGGTTTTATTAATACAAAAAACGATGAGATGATCGAAAAAGCCCACCAATTTTTGTGATTGACTGAGGAAAATAAAGATCATTGAAGACAACCTGTCACTTATTGTGACTTTTTACACAACCAGTCACAAATCATCTAAAAAGGCTCATAAAATAAGGTTGTAATTACAATGGAATATAAAAGCAAAAGCTCAAGTTTACAAAATTATATACATCCTCTAAATAATTTTTAAAATTATTTTCTGTTCCATGAAACAGCAATTGAAATCACACTAATACCGTTACAGTTACACTTTTAAAACTTTTAAAACCCAATTCTAAGAAATAGCTTGAATAATAATCAAGCTGTAAATATATTAGCACTTATGCAAAAGGAAGCCAGAGATGAGCTTCTTTGCAACGTGCATGACATTCTGACCTGGAAAGCACAAAACCACAAATAAAAAATAATATGCTCCTTCTCGAATAGTCTTTCTTAAATTAATACAAAAATTTACCATAAGATCACGCGTATTGATTGATTGATTGATTGATTGATTGAGAACAAGTCTTGCTAATGTTGATACTTTGATTATCAATTATATCAATTATGGTAGCGTTGATAAATTTTATTTTAATTTCTAAATGTAAATGCGTTTAAAAATAGAAAGCATAGTAGCATAATTCATCTTGTATTGTTAGAATTTCCCGAATATGCACATGCACGTATACCTATTTCTTCAACCTTCTCCATTAAAAATAAAAAATTCTTTTATCCTAGAAAACAATTATTTTTCAGAACCTGAAGGAAGAATACAAAACTCGTCTAAGATAGTTTCAAGTACCGCCTTGTGTCATCAAAATTTCTGTTAGATTAAGGTATGCGCTGACCTCAACTTTTGTCTCTTACTTGCAGGATTGCTCTGTAGACCTGGTAAAATAGCTTGCATTCTTCCGCCTATACCTTTCAAATACTCAATATTTAAATATTGGGTATATAGCGGTGCGTACTACGAGCAATCCTGACAATATAAAAATAATATCCTTTATAAAAATAAACTGTGCTTTATTTCAATCCTGGCAAATACTATTCTTAATTTTGCCCGCATCCCACATATGTAACCACTAATAACATATCTCAGATTCCAAAACAAATGAAGTTTGTGCTGTTTTAATTTCAATTATAATTTTTAAATGATGGCTTTTAAGGGCCTTGTAGTAATAATCAGTAAACAGGTGAACGTAGATTTCTGTTTCCAATTGCTTGTTATTAGAAAAATATATCCTTTGCATTGAAATTGACTTCCGCTGGTATTTGCAAAAACACTAACTAATTAACTTGTTATGATCTGGGTAAAAGAAAACTTCTCTTACCTACTGTGTATGTAAACACAAACTCATACTCAGAAAATTAAAACTTTTAAAGAAGTAAAATATACCTGCAGTTATTAATTTTATCCAAAAGTTGGAATTTTTTTTTTTACTAATTAATTTTAAAACTCTTGAGTTCACAAAGTGTTTTGATACTTTTAGGTTCCCGAGGAGGCGAATTGAAAATACATCCAGGAAGTTTTTGATGACTATAAATATTTAGTATTTGTAATATTTAGTAGAAACACAGCAAAACAGTAACATGATTTTCAATGCTGCGAGAAATGATGTCCATACAATTCTAACTAATTCAGAAATGGAACGATATGACATTGCTATCTATAAACATCATCTTGGTCAATATAAACAA
The DNA here is from genome assembly GCA_003991215.1 of Morbakka virulenta. Classification (NCBI taxonomy): domain Eukaryota; kingdom Metazoa; phylum Cnidaria; class Cubozoa; order Carybdeida; family Carukiidae; genus Morbakka; species Morbakka virulenta. Next base: position 1,958,866 of record RDPX01000056.1, read on the forward strand.
TTCTAGTTTCCAAGATAGTTTAATACTTTAAGTAATAACAATGGCCATAGAATTATAATACTTTAAGCTCTAACGAGACGAACAGTATTACTATCAGAAAACCAAATATACATTTTTTATATCAAATATGATTTCAGCCAGCCTGTGACATTGACAAGATCGTTAAAAAACAGATGTTTCGTAACTTTAATTGCTGCCCTGTTGTTCATTAACTCAAAAAATAGAACATGTTACGTCTACAGATTGGCAAAAATTCTACCTTAATTAGAGCAACAGAGATAAACGAAGTATATTTTCTATGGTACACTTTTTAAAAATGATGAAATATAGAAAATATTCCGGTTTTATTACAGTATTTTGGATTTTACTACCAGCAATTTCTTATGGACAAACATTTTTTTGTCTTCTACAAGAAATGATATATTAAAAGCCTCTATATCAGTATTTTTTTTAAATTCCAGTTACTACCTCTAAAACACGTTTCTTAAGATCCACTGTTTTCTACAAAAACCTGTCAAATGCTTTTCTTCTTTTTATAAGACGATTGATTTTGAGATTATTCAAGGTATATATCGGGGAATTTGACAAGAATTTGTTTTCTTGTTTCAGATAATACCAAAAGTACCACAAAATTATCCCTTCAGGGTGAAAATATGAAAAGTTACATCCTAACCAAAAATCTACAGATGCGTTCAGTAAACACCATGTGTTGTTTTTATCTGTTGATATATATCTGAATATGTATAAAATGTGCAATTATCTATTTAAAAAAACAAAACCATCAATTACATTTCCAAACAGCTATAACAAAGGTTAAGTAATTTCATTGAAATATTTCACCACCATCATTTTTTATGCAATAAACAAGTTTCGATATCTCAACGTTTTAATAAATCTTCTTGCAGAAATAAACGGAACGAAGCCATTTATGATGGACTGCAAAAATTCTAGTAATATTGTACGAGAAAGCTAAAGACATTTCGCTTTTTACTTACATATTCCCTGTACTTTGCACTTTCCTCTTTTTCTTATAATACTTATTGATTTCAGAATAGAATTCACCGATTTTCTTAATATTTGATTGATGTCATTCAGGTAATATCAATCTTATTATTTGTGAATATCGTATGACGTTGGATAAGTTTTAAACTGGACACTGGAAGCATTAATATACTGGCTCCCTATGATTTGCTTTTTATGGATTCAGTCACTTTGAAATATACCATATGTAAACAACTGTTGAAGACCATCTTTTATGATCACAACAGTCAAACACTGGCAAATCAAACTCTTAGATACATGCTGTGTTTCGAGAAAATAATAATTGATCCTGCCTGCACCCTTTTTTCTAATTCGAAACAAAAGTATGGGAAGCAATTTACAAAGCACTAAAGCCTTTGATTGTCTCCGCGCAATTCTGAAAAAAAACCGTATATCCTGACAGATTGGTAGAAAAATCTATACTTAGAATTGTTCAGTTGGAACTTGTTTTTTAGAAAATGGCTTTAGAATCTAATTTCACAGAATTATGATGAATTTTTTTATTGGACAAAATGAGAAAAAAACTACGGTGTGTGATCTATGATCCAAATCTATGCTCAGCTCGAAACTTTTAGAAGGGAGCGTTTGCAATATTATGTCTGAGTTATATCAAAGAAGAATGAAGTATGGAATTTGTAATTAAGCCCTTGACAGTAGAACACAAGATACAAAATATCGAATAAAAGCAAAAAATTAGTAAACAAAATAAACCCACTTTTTACTATAATTCGTAAAATGAATCTAAGGAAAACTTTCTAAAAAGTTTAATTCTGTATTGAAATTTAAAAAGAACAAACTCTCAGACAACTAATTAGTAGAACGTTGGAAAATTATCCTTATATTTATATCATCTTTATATTCAGAAATTTAGCTTTACTCAGATAGAAATGAAATAATTAGCTCTGCAAGCATCCTATTTTGTAAAGTCACGATATCTCCATATTTCTTAAATTTATGAAAAGCAATATGTGCTTCCGATTAAAAGCGCAGCAGAAAAATTGATTGTTTTTTTACAAGTAAGGTTAATTTTCTCCCACCTGTGTTTTTCTTCAATCTTTTTTTTCTCGGCTCAGAAACTAAAATTCTTATTATTTTTCATAACCATTTGGTGATTATTTCGTTAATGAAATATAGCCACACTCTTATGGTTTAGAATCATTCCACCTCTTCCTGGGCTTCATAATTTGAATCTGAAGCAATGGTGATCACGCTCTTAACAATGGATTTGAAAACTGGGCCTGAAAATTTAGTTTTGATAGCTCAATATTGCTTTTAATAGCAGACAATATGTCACCAGATTTTTAAAATCATTATTAAGTATTGGCAATGCCGGTGAAGAATGCTTTTCCACTTTTAATTACAAAAATCCATCTAGCGTTGCTACTACCAGGAACCAATCGGAACAATATGCGACAAACTTACCATGCGATTATATCGTATTGTGAACATGAAGGGATTGAAAATGGACTTGAAAGGAAAACGGAGCTAGCTCATATCACAGAAAATTCCCAGAACTGTTAAAGCTAATCTGCAAAGAAATGTTTTAAAATTTAACAACGGTGAGAAATACTGTAGAGTCTGTCAGTAATTGTGCTTCTGCTGCAAAACAAAGGCTTTTAACAGATTTTAAAGGTAAAATTATTGGAGGGCTTAAATGTACACAGTCATAACTTTGATTAGCTAAATATTTTCCCTTAGCTTTTTTTCCAAAATGTCGATAATCTACTTGACTGTCAAGAAAAAGCTCCTTAAGTGGCACCAGTGTCGTACGAAATACGGTTTCGACAGACGCATCGGAAATTTGAGAAAGTATAATCAGCAAGCAAAATAGTAGTTTTCGACTATTTATTTGTGTATATCCTGTTTTTATTGATACTATGATGTCAACAAGGCCATATGAAGGCTTCATACCGTGTTTTCGTCCATCTGGGTTAGTCTGTGGGATCTTTGGAAGCTAAAATAAGTTGAAAATGAGCCTAAACTGATTATTTTCTCAAAAAATTGGACCCTCAAAAGTCCATTGTTCAAGTAGAAGTCAGTTTTAACGATACTAATAAAGGCACCGAGATCACCAAAGACTCTCATTTCCAATTATGTTTTATTGCCATCTCCTCTTGATATGTTGACTCGCATTTCAGCTCATAATGAACCTAAATTTCACGATTTCCACACAATAAACGGCCCAACGTCTACACCCACACAGCCACTTAAATCCATTTTTTTTGATTTATCACTTTCTTTAGGCCTTTCGAAGCTCAATTCTAGTCAAAGGGGGTTATAAATCATGATTTATGTCAAAATAGGTGTCACCAGATCCTCTATTTGAAGTTGAAGTTATGTTAATTCATTCTTGTGATGATCTCTTTCCATTTTTCGATTAATCTTTTCCTATTACAAACAGTTTTCACTGGTCACATATGAATAGTTCAAAATGGAGGAAAAAGTCACATTTTTCACAGACTGCTTGTATTAAATACGAACGATTTTTGAGACGTCTCTGCCTCATCACAACAGAAAAAGATCCAGGAGTCATCAAGAGGAAGTTTGGCTTGTGTGTGTGTGTGTGTTTGTATGTATGTGTCTCACCGTACACTACTCAGATACTTTATGCACTTAAGGCATTTGACTGGTCTAGCGGCAAACTATTCAGGTTGTTAGATTCCACTCATTAAATGCTGTGTTGATAATAACAAAGTTTGAAATGAAATCACTGAGGACATTGAATGGTGGTAAATTATTATGACTTAAGTCTTTTGTATTTCAAAGCATTGGTGATGCCAAACCAATATTGTACTAGTTGGAAAGGTAAATCTTGTAGAACTAATTTTCCTTTTATTGGTCACTAGCCGATTTTGACAAGCAAAAACTTTGGGAATTATCTTTGCCCAACAAATTGTAGATGGCAAATTTAAAAGTCATATAATTGTGTGTTATAAACATCTCTCGCAAGATGTTAAAATTAAAGCCTTACATCGTATTCTGATCGGAATTGTTAAACGTATTCGTCTGCTATTGGAAAAAGAATATGATTATGTATTCCCGGTAAACTCACCAGTGATAGAATTGAAGCTGAGTTTAGGTTGCGCCGGGTTTCAAGTGGAAGCAGCTGTGAAGAACAGGTCATCATCAGTGTCAAACGTCAAAGGTTGAAGTTTTATTCTAAGCTGGAGGTTGGTATTTTTGGATGATCATTTAGCAACGATTGGTGCACGATATACGTAATAGACAGTGAAGCTGATCAAGAATTGACCAATTGCTGTTTCGAAGACACATTGAACTTTTGTGACCAAAAAATAAACACTGAATTATATTTGTGGGTGAATACACGGCATACAGGGGGGAAATTATTTGTGATGATGCATCGGACTCAGTTGATTTCTCAGATGAAGCCGGATTCACTTTGAAAGTTTCGCAAGGAAAACCGAAACTGCCCTCAATAAACCTGTACAATTTTTCCCAGTATTTTTATATACTTTCTTTAAGGCCCGTAAAGTCAAATGTTGTACGAGGATATACCCGAAAGGTTTCGCCATGATCCATACGTTGACTGGTTATTTGTTCGAGAATGCAGAAAGTATCAAAACACAGCGCTACAACGTGGCGAGTGGCTTTCGGTAGTGGATGAATGTCAAATTAACTCTTCGACCAAGTCGATTTCAGACTCGCTGCAATCACTAGAGTTAGAAGATAACGAGGAGTTAATAAGTTTTGATGTAACTTCACTATATACGAATGTACCGATGCAGGAAGCGATGGCAGAATGTGCAGACCTGTTGTACTCTGGCAAATATGATCTGCCACCAGTTGACAAAGCTACATTTATCGAATTACTGACTTTGTGTACTTGCAACGTTTTGATGTCAAAGCATGACGGATTCTATCGGCAAGTGGACGGGTTGGCGATGGGAAGTCCACCAGCGCCTTTATTGGGTAATGGTTGGCTCCACAAATATGATACAACGATCTGTAATAATGCCACGCTCTATTAACGATACATGGATGACATTATACGGAGCATAAAAAGTAAGGACATTGAAAGAATATCGAGAAAGATTAATTCGTTACATGAAAAGTTGAAATTCAAGTTTGAAAGGGAAGGCGATTGGTTATTGGCATTCCTGGATATATTACTGATAAGAGACCACAACAGACTGGTTTCTATCTGGTATCAGAAACAAACTGATACTGGGTTAGTCATGAACTATCATGCATTGGTACCTAAGCAATACAACAGTTCAGGGTTTGTACATCGGATCTACAGAGCCTGTAGTTTATGGAAGCTGTTTCATTCTGGTCTTGATCGTGCAAAGCAGATATTGGAGAAAAACCAATATCCTCCACAGATTTATTTATTAAGCCCGATGCTGAAAATGCCAATACTAATGCCACATCGGAAGGTAAAAAAGAGGCGATCCCTAAAAAGATGCTCTTTCTCCATTACCGAGGAAATGTAACAGAAGATTTCTGCCGAGAGCTGCGAAAATGCAAGGCCCGTAATGTCAGTGTTGACTCTGCGGAAGCTGAAGACAGTGCTACCGTCACTTAAGTGTAGGGTGGATCATAGAGTTAGGGGGCACGCCGTTTACCAAATTACATGTCCGCGGTGTGCATCCCGCTATGTTGGTTGGACCAGCCAGCATACCATCGATGGGTAAGCATGTAAGGAATTGTGATGTGCGAAGCGAAATGAATGTGGAGAACCACATGGAAATTTTGGAAGCCTACTCGCAGAGCACATTATTTTTTGAAACACTTGAAGCCATCCCACAAGAACTGTTGCGGCCTGAAATCAACAAGAAGGAGGAATGGAGGATCCGGGAACTTTCAATTAAGTTGCAGCAGAGTCCTCGGTCACTAACTTCCTCTCCCTATTGGAACTAACATATTGATATTTTTGTTTTTCATAGGAATATGAAATTATAAAAATTATTGCTGATGATGTTACATATGTAACGAAATCAATTCTTCACATTATGTCATGCTGTAGAAAATATCGTCCAGCGATTACTCAACTCCCTTTTTAAGCCATTCATGAAAGGAGAAGCAGATTTGTAAAAAGGACTAGACGCAAAAAGAAAAGAGAATTGCGGAGACACCGTAGTTCTACCATTTCTACCATGCTAACACAGCTATAACATTTTTAATATATTTTTTTCATGTTTTGGTCAAATCCCTTTCAATTTTTGATCGCTTCAAATTAGCCAAGTTTTACTGTTTTGATAAAAAATGGTATTAGATAAGATTCCAGCAAAAACCAATTCTCTTTTTCAAGATCAGAAGATCTGGAGAATGTAGTAAATCATAGAAAATGGATTTAACTGGCTGTGATGGTGTCAGCACCAACTATTAGAGTCAAACAAAATGATATTCGCTTTAAAATGATACGCACTGAGCAGTGTATTGAGTGAAAATAGTAACATTTAGGTCTATTATAGGCCGAAATGATAGTCAACATAACAAGAAGTGATGGAAATAAGAGTCTTTGGACAGATCGTTACCATTATTCGTATCTTTAAACTGACTTTTACTTAAACAATGGACTTTTGAAAGTCCAATTAATGATTGCAGGGAAAAAACCAGATAAGTCACATTTTCGAATTTTTTGAATTATGCCCCCCTAGAGCCAAATAGATATTTCAAAGTTTGCGCCCGATGTATTGCTCAGGGCAAATAGCAGTTACGTCATGGGTTATCGTGACTGAAAGAAACATAGTAATTGGAGATAACTAGCTAAACCCAATTTCCACTAGGGAAAATTTAAAAGTCCACCGAAGAGAAAGTTGTTTATGTCATGTGACTTTTGAAGACAAATAACATTGCTTGATTCGATAAACAGCTTTTTCAAGATGGCGGTTGCAACCACCTCAGCAGCTGTGAGAGATAAGCCTTAAAATGAAAACTAATTGGTAAAAAGAAAGATGAATTGAAACAAGAATCAAAATTCTAAAGAGTTGCGGCTATTAATAAACATAAAGGGAGAAATAGACCCACGGTCTTCGAAAATAAAAATTAAAAAAAAGTAAAAACAATCTCAGTCCAAGACTGGCGTTAAACACCGGTTCTGTCATGTACAAATTGTCTGTTTAAACCATTGAGTCAACCAGAGCTGATTATGACACAAACAACATTTCTTGCTATTTTGAATGTTTTGTGCTGAAAATATTTAATTACTTAACTAATATTTAATAGTGGTAGTTGTGACATTCAGTCTAGTGAAGGTCTACCTCATTGAGGGCAGTCAGCTCCAGAGGCGCTAGTGACTAAGCAACCCCCTTCATAGCAGGACTGTGAAGACGGTGAAAACGACTGAATTGTTCTTTGTAAGGATATATACATCCATTTAATAATTTTGTTAATATTGCTTGATTCTGCTTATTATCATACTAACTATATGCTAAGAAAAAATGGTTTTCCAGGAGGTGTTGACTCTTTGCCCTAATGCAACAGATTGTTTCACTTTTATTTCAAGTTTTAATTAGAATTTCACTTATTCAGCACATATTTTCTTTGTGAATTTTCCACTGGTTTATGCTTTAAAAGATTTATTTAGCTTTTAATGTAAGGCTATATTATTTTTTAAACGGTGGTTTTAATAATGCCTTTTTTCATATCATCTTTTATTTATCTTCCACTATCTTCCCATGAGTGTTAAGAATGTTTGTATCATGAGATTAATCAATATAAATTTTAAAAATCCTTAACATTTAAAATAATTTTATCATGGAAATTCATATCACTTAGTGTATTTTAAAGCTTTTGAGGGAATCTTATTATTTTTAATAATGGCCAATCCTTATTACATCAAAGTGATAACACTTTTTATTCTTTCATTTCCTAAACCTACCATGCTTTTGGATTTTATTCCTAAGTGCTTTCCATATTTATTTGGTATGTTATTAGACAGGAGCCCTTGTAATTAAACTTTTAATTTATTTAAATTAATTTTTAAATATATCGGTTGTTCAAGCATCCCTATAAGCACTTGCAGGCAGCCTGATTTTTTAAAAGGGAATGGAAAATAAATCCCCCCTCCCTTAGAAACCATGGTAGTATATTGTTATTCTTAAGACCTCTCCAGGCAAAGAGAAGACAAAAAAAACGCTGTTAAAAAGATAGACAGAAATCAGGGAAAATAGTTTGACAGAAAACTGGGTAACGTAGGATATGTCTCTTTCAGGAAACATATTCCGATGATATTTTATCACCTTTTCCGATCCAATAATTCATCATCGGCATATTTTTCTCCAAAACTTTATTTACTTGATCCAATTCACACAGAAATTAATTTGCTTATTTTGAATAATTTTGTTATGTTTGTAATTTTAGTTTTGTTTCAACAATTAAAATTTCTGTGTAAGACATCATCACATTGGTTTCTTCTGTCGTCATATAAGAAATGTTCTTGTCTCCTTATTTCACTTTGTCAATAAAATATGTTGTGAGTTGCAAGTAACTTGTCTTTTTATGTAAAAGAATTACAATCTGTTTTAAATTTAATAAAATTTGGAGAGTATTATTGAAACTTGAATTTGGAGGGGGAAAACCAGACAGGTGCAAATTATTGTTTTGTGTAATTATTGCATCATATTTTACAACATTCAAGGAATAAAAGGCAAAACTTAAATTTGTTTACAAAAGTCACTTCCTGGAGTAAACACATGGGGAACCACACCCAAGTATTATGATCAAGGTAGAAGAAAGTGAGTTATAAACTTTTAAAATCAATAATCTCAAAACTTCCCATGTGTAGCATGTGGCTTATCCCATTCAGCTTTCATTTTTTAAGAAAAGCATCAGTTTAGACTAAATTCAACTCATTTTAGTCCCCAGAGATCTAAGACTACCCAGATAGATGAAAACACGGTAAGAAGCCTTAAAATGGCCTTTGGTGACATCATAGTATCGATAAAAACAGGATATATACAAATAAATGGTTTAAAGTTACTACTTTGCTTGCTGACTATACTTTCTAAAATTTTCGATGCATCTGTCAATGCCACATTTCGCACTTCACTGGTGTCACCTGAAGAGCTAAAGTTACTTTTGATAGCCTAGTAAATTATCGACATTTTGAAAAAAGAGCTGACGGAAAATATCTACCCAACCAAAAGTTATGACTGTGTTCATGTTGCCCCTTTACTAATTTAACCTTAAAAATTTATTGAACGTCCGGGTACTTGGGTAGTTCGTCCTTAAAAATAGATGATATAATCGAATAGAAGATGTCCATTTCCAATTTCTTATCTGTATGATCGTGAGTGGAATGGCAAGGGTATAATCACACAAGGACATTGTTCAGGCAGATATCAACTCACAAGATGGTGATGATACAGCACGTAACAAAATCTAAAAAAGACCTTAATATGTTATACGAAAAGAAATTGTCGTAAGCAAAGGTTTGCAGATGACTGATAACACCAAAAACGAAACGTTTGGTGTGTTGCAGACTTAATCACACAAGGACATTGTTCAGGCAGATATCAACTCACAAGATGGTGATGATACAGGACGTAACAAAATCTAAAAAAAGACCTTAATATGTTATACGAAAAGAAATTGTCGTAAGCAAAGGTTTGCAGATGACTGATAACACCAAAAACGAAACGTTTGGTGTGTTGCAGACTTGCATTGTACATGAAAAGAGACATTGGCTACAAGTTTTACATTTGCTGAAACATGTGCATGAAGTTGTCTATTTATGTTGTCACCAGGACCCAGCAAAATGCGTCAAATGAAGATATGACATCGGCTTCCAGGGGATAGGAAGGTAATAATTTGTTTCAATATGGAACGGTATCGCTACAACCGTAAACATGGTACATTTAGTGTCCTAAAGTTGTCAACCTGTTTAATAATTGACAACTACTAGTTGTAATGATAAAGTGATTTTTACATTCAATGAAAAATCCACAGATGTAACAGAAAATTGCTAAAATATCATTTGAAAACATAATCAAGTCTCCCTTTGTCCACTATGCATCCTGTCTAGCTAAGGATTTTGACATTCCCAAACTTCTACTGTAGGTGAGTTGTTGCCCACTTGTAACTAACGTGATTTAGCTGAGTTTAAGATAGATTAGCTGTAAACATTAACCATGCATAGAGAGATAAGTGTTTATTAATCCTCTGTAACATGTGAGATCCAGCAGGTGCAGATAAGGAAATTATCTAGTTATTCAAAATTCCTTTTCTTAAAAAAGTTAATTCCTCTTATTCTGAGTATTTTTACGTGATATATATATATATATATATATATATATATATATAATTTTTTTATTCTGTACCCCTATTGACGGTTAAAAGGATATTTTTAGCGCTATTTAACTTTGAGGTTAAGAGGTTTTGTAGCCCTGAGTAAAAAAACAAGGTGAGGTACTTAGGAAGATGTGTCAAGTAGGAAAAATTTGTGTTTGAAATTCTATGTCCAGACCTTCTGCAAAACATCATTAGAATTAAAACATAGTTCTATATAACTATATATAACTAAGTTCTAGTACGGCATCTAAAACGAGAGAATGTATATACATATATATATATATATACATAAGGTAAAATACGAAAAATAAGAACTATGAATGCAACTAATAGTTTCACGATATTTCGATCATCAGGCAATAATGCTACAAATACTGTACATGCTTTTTATAAACAAATAAAGTAGGCGGCTCATCAAAAATAAAAATTTCAGGCTGTAACGTATTACAATGCGTTCATATTCTGAGAAAGGAAGAAAGAAAAGAAGTCCCATGTGGATACGGTTTTAAAATTACTAAAGAGTGATTTACTTTCAAATTGGGTAAATAAGTGTTCGGCTATTTGATCAGGAAAGGAGGTCCCATGCGATTAGTCATTAGGAATGAAGTTGCGGAGGAGGAATTATATATATATATATATATATATATATATATATATATTGCCCTGCTATATGCATTGAGCACTTTTTGATACGAATACACAAAATTACACAAATATATATATATATGTGTGTGTGATGTGTGCGTGGGTGTGTGTGTGTTTAGGTACGTACATTAAACCAAAACTGTATAACCTATCTTTTCCACCTACTTCTATTGATTTTTCAAAACCTTCTTTCTTGATGCTATTTTCACAATTTTCTTCCTTCCCTGTCTCACTGCATCAGATATTTCTGCCTTAGAAAGTAAAGTCGCTGTCTGTAACTCAGCCTTAACTTGGATGCATGTAAATGAAATCTCTTGCCGTAGAAGTGTGAGCAAAAACTGTGGAATCAAGTTGAAGGTATGTGTACAAAAACGATATAATGAAGGATGTGAAAGTGTATGTTAATTGTATTAAGTGTAAAATTATATCGCAATAAAATATCTCAAAGGCACTGCTTCAAACTTCCTCTGATGGAACTCGTTTATTTCTCTTGTCTCTATTTATATTTGTGTAAATTGCTACATAAACATATTTCACAGTGTAATATTATTTCAAGCGTACTTTAGGTCAAATAATATGTAATGTAACAGCTGTTTGGCAGTTATACAAAAACTTGTCACAAAACGTGTACTTACTTGGTTAAAAGAGTGATTTTGGCTGCATTCAAAAATACCACTCATACAGCAAAAAAAATGTTTCATACTTTCTCACCGCTCTTATATTCCCGTGCATCCTTTAAAACAAGGATGGGCAACCATCGGCCAGTGGGCCACAATCTGATTCTTGAGGTAATAGAATCATATTAGAAAATAATGTATATCTTTGGCAAGGATGATCACCCAAGCTGTAGTGGATACTGAATGCAACATCAGTTCAAAAAGAAGTCTTCCTTTCACAAAAGCTATTGACTTATCAAAGCTAATGAGACTCTTTGCTATTCAATTAGCTTAATCTCGTTATTACATACTTGTTTGAGTAAATAGCTCATATTGAAACCTTGACAAGGAAATAGCTAGAAAAGTAGTCACAGTCACAGCCTTGATTTTGTAAACTATTTTCTGGTTTCTCATTGGATAAAATTATAATTACTGTATGTATAGTAAGTTTTGTAACGTTGATTGATGGACAATTCTTGACTATTCTTGTTGATGAACTTTGCCCAGAAGCAATAAAGGATATAGATTACAGCCTCTCTCGACGCACCATCACAAGACTAATAGAAGGCATATGGCAGGACATTGAAAACCAACTGGAAAATCTAGGCGGACAGCATGCTCACTTCACATGGCACTGGATGAGAGTAAC
>RDPX01000056.1:1976111-2005586 GCA_003991215.1 Morbakka virulenta
ACCAGCACCTTGTGTTTTCGTTTTGCTGTAGAAAGAAATGATGGTTTAAAATGTCAAGATCATAAAACATATTAAATGTAAAAGAGTTCAACTTCAGATGACTTTTAACACAATTTAAAGAACACAACTTTTAAAAATACTTTAGTTTTTAAAATTTTTTTTACTTTTTCCTGCTATTTGCTTGTTTAAAACTATTGTTGTTGATAAGGGTTTAATGACATTCACGTTGTTTGTTGAGTAGAAAACTATGTCTACGTTATGTTGTAAAATAAAACGTTGTGTTAATGTTAAACCATTAATTTATGGTATTACATAGTTAAATGAAAAGAATGGAATCTAAAATATTAATCTTTGCTTACATTGCCACCTAATACAAAAGGATAAAATATATCATAATAAAATACAATACTCCACCACTACACACACACACACACACACACACACACACACACACAAATGGGGCAAAACAGGGATAATTATACGCATAATTTCATTGAAGAGAGAGAGGAAATGATAGAGTGAAAAGAGAGTTGGAAAAACCATTATATGCAAATATACATGTATATATATACATACTTACATACATACATACATACATACATACATACATATATACATACATACAATCATACATACATACATACATAAAGATTGTCGCATCTTCCCATATGTCTGCTGCCATCTTTTGTTCCATCCAACTGTTGTTCCGTACATGAGCTTTCATGTAAACTGTAAAAAAATCAGAAGGAACAAGAGAGAGAGAGAAAGAGAGAGAGAAAGAGAGGGAGAAAGAGAGAGAGAGAAGGAGAGAGAGAGAGAGAGAGAGAGAGAGAGAGAGAGAGAGAGAGTGGAAGAGAGAGAGAGAAAAAAAAGAGAGAAAAGGAGAAAGAGCACCATATACTTAAGACCATTTTGTGGACAAAGTTTGTACCATTTGGTGTGACTCGTTTCTATTAAACCCCAGGTCTTTCTGCAGTTGTTGCTCCTCGTTGATATAAATTTTCTTATGAATTTTGTTTTTTTCCTCCGGCAGCTGGATTGTAGAACTCTGGCGTGTGAGTGCCTTTACCCATCATATATATGACTTAAATGTTTATAAGTCTAAGGCCAACACCCGTCTCTTGGCTNTATACATGTATATATATACATACTTACATACATACATACATACATACATACATACATATATACATACATACAATCATACATACATACATACATAAAGATTGTCGCATCTTCCCATATGTCTGCTGCCATCTTTTGTTCCATCCAACTGTTGTTCCGTACATGAGCTTTCATGTAAACTGTAAAAAAATCAGAAGGAACAAGAGAGAGAGAGAAAGAGAGAGAGAAAGAGAGGGAGAAAGAGAGAGAGAGAAGGAGAGAGAGAAAGAGAGGGAGAAAAAGAGAGACAGAGAGAGAGGGAAAGAGAGAGAGAGAAAAAAAGAGAGAGAGAAAGAGAGAGAGAGAAAGAGAGAGAGGAAGAGAGAGAGAGGAAGAGAGAGGAAGAGAGAGAGGAAGAGAGAGAGGAAGAGAGAGAGGAAGAGAGAGAGACAGAGGGAGAGAGGCAATTGCTTCTTGATAGATTGAACTGTACACTAATTTTGTTTGAAACAAAAAGGGTTTTTAAATATTGGTAAAACGAAAATTTTTTAATAACTTACAAATTTGACCATTTAAGGGTATCGTGGTTTCAGAAAGTCTCGCAATAGATTATGAAGAATAGATTTTTAAAAATTGTATAAGTGTTTATCGTTAGCCGTGCTGTGCTATGCCAGATAGTCACACAAACAAACATTGTAAAAATGTAATTATTAAGAGTGTTTTTAACTTAATTAAATATTCACAGACACTGTTTGCCTCCAAAATATCTCAATTCTCTTCATTTGGTTTATTTCAAATTCAAAGGATACAGACATTACAAAAGAGTCTAAAGTATATGTGAAACTCTGCTTTCACTGATTCCAAATATAGACAGCATTATTAAACACTGCAGAAATATAAACAAAGATGCCATCAGCTGGTATTAGGTTGTCGAACAAGTTTTAATCAAAAAACATCATGCCTGTTTAGTGTTAATAAGGCCTATTAATTCGTTCCTGTTCAAGCATTCAGTGTCGAAAGGCAGAGATTGCATATAGTGAATAGAGAATGAAAACATCTGTACCACGTATTATTCTTTTCTATATAACCATTGGGTCCTTTGTGTTCACCTGACATAACTGAAAAAGCTGTAAATGCCGCTATTTTAAATTTCACTTCGACAAAAAATTGATTTCAAAATATTGCTTCTAATTAATCGCCTTATTGCAAAGCTTTACTGCCAAGCAATGGCAACATTGCTTGGCAGTGAAAAATTTTAATCTTGCTCTACATTGTGCTATGCCAAGAAATAGATTTTGTTCAATTATGCAATACCTTTATTGTATGGCTGACAATTTTAATCAGGATTCCAACCACAAAATGTTTGAAGATAAGATTCTTTACAACCTGGGCAATCAGGCTTGTCTCATGCTTGCTCCTTTAAAATCAGATGTGTTAGCAGATGAATTCATGATTCTGTGAGACCCCAGCATACAAAGCATAAATTGGTACATACTCGTATATATCATACCTCTATATATTTATATGCATATATATGTGTTTGCCATATGATGGAAAGCTGGTGTACCGTTTCTCTCAAATTAAAAACTAATTGGGGGTATTTTTACTCGCATGAGAAATATCACTTTAAGATCTAAGTCGTCGAGGCAGAATTACTAAGCACACAAATGAAAAATCACATGCCATTTACTCAAAAATAATTAAAGAGATAAACTATTTTTTCTCCCTCTGCTTTCCAGGTGCCATCAGGCGTACCATTGGCACCAATCGATCGCAAATCATAAAGACAATAACATTTATGAAGAACGGAACCATTTCCATGCACAGACCCATAGAGGCAATTACAATTAATGATTTTAGAAAAGGTTATGTGCACTGAAAACTCTCCGTAGCAGTAAATGGGATTTAAAGAATTACATTTTACTCTAGACGTGTTTTTAAGTTTAATTCAAAGCTAATTGAAATACAAATTGCATTAATCAAGATAGAACTTTTCTACTTTTTCATCCTTTTTCTGTAACTCTTATACCCGAACAGAAAAATAAGTGTTATAAAGTGTCCTTTTTACAAAGCAGCACGCTTCGCTTCTGACATCACTGCAAACGAAGACGAAGAGTCCACTCGAAGGATACAAACTGCTTGGGTCATAAAGATAAATAATTTCAAAAACCTGGAAAGAACCTGGAAGATAAAATAAAAAGATATTTAAGTAAATTAAGCATTTTGCTCTTCTAATATGATAACCGTGTAAAAAGTGAATTTTTAAATGCAAAAGTATACAGACCTACCTGCTGCCGTACTTAATTGTTGGTCAATTAAACTAACCAACGACAGTGTAAGGTCCAAACTAACTAATCACTCGAAGCTGCATCTTTGACCCAATAATTTTTCTAACCTAATTATTCTACAAAAACAATCTGTTTAGGAAAGTGGTGTCAGACAAGAGCACCTACAGGTTTCAACGCGGTCAGGCAAAACTTTCTTATCTATTTTACTTCGCAATTTCAAATCCAACAATTTTAAGCACTTGCCATCTTGGGTAAGGAAAGAGTTATTATATTCATCCTACATTTTTGTTTATAATTAAATTGTAATGCAATTGTTATCATTTGACACCGTAGACCATGCAGCATTTTTTTGCAAACTAACATTGTCTTCTCTATTTACTGCATCTACCCCCCCCCATCCTCACTAATTTCTCTTAAAACTTTTAACCCCTCTCGTTCAATATTATTTTCATCTTTGACGTTGTGAAAACTAAGATGATTTTATAACTTTTATTCTTCTTAAGAAAAAGCAGTATTATGGAGAAAACTTTTAAGCTTTATTTCAGTAGTCATAGTCAACTTAAAGAGGAAAAGAATCAGAAGAATAAAAAAGAATCTTCTCTATTTCCTCCTCTACGATACTCGTTCTCTCGAGCAAGCCCTTTGTACCAGATTTGTTCTCTCTATACAAGGCCAATTATACTTTTGAACAAGGATCCGCTGCATTTTTACAGGGTGTTTTGAAGAACAGAATAAAAAATAATGCTGTATGGTGTTAATAATCTCAAACTACTTCCGTGAATATCCAAGAAAAATCATTATCTTTTGAAATAAACGCTTCCTCTAAATAGGACCCCTTTAATGAGATCTTCCTCCGTTTAAACTCCATTTTGGAAAGAAAAGGAGCCAACTGAAGGACCTCCGGCATAATGTAGGTTTCAAGATGCTTGATACGCGGGAAACTCTGCAAGAGGGATAACTGTACCTCTATTCGTACTTGTAACCCTATTTCTAAAACTACCACCCTATCCAAAGAGGTAAGCGCTGCAAGACCAGATATAAGAAGGTGTGTACAAAGGTTAAGTAATAAAGAGGAGTCAATGAGTCAGTAAATTTATTACGACGAACTGCAACTAGCGTGATAAAAACCCATTTTTATAGTAAACGTATATTGATATGAGAATAAATGGATGGCCTGTTGGCATAAGTTGTAAAATGACCGTAATAGATTACAGCTGAAAGAAATCGTCATTGCAATTTTAACTATTGAAAAAAATTACCTGTTGTTTTTATATACTTTAAAAAAGAAACTAAATTCTATAAATTTATTACTTTGAACATCTATTTTTTTTAAAAAAGGGAACAATTCCTTTTTTCAATTTTTTATACACCATTTTTCTAATTTAACAAGGGTCGTCGTAACGTCAGATACATGTTATAGCCCCATATGAAAACCCTCTTTGACTTTTCTTGTTATTCTTCTCACTGAAACTTTCTTTGACAAGGTAGAAAAAAAGTAAGAAAGTGGAGAAACATATTTTTATTACTTTTTTAAAATTTCGTGTTAATTTGTTTGTGATCTACTGAAAACAGAAAGTTTTTTGTTGCTTCCTTCTCGACTAGGGACTGGCTTTCTTTAATAAGGAAAGAAACAGAACATTTTTTCCTGTTAGCTTCCAAGGTCATAGTAGTGGATCCAGCTGTTAATAGCATCTGTTTTGTAAATATTGGTCTCTCCTTATTCTAGAAAAGGCAGAAAGGTTGCAGATGTTCAAATTTGTTTAGCTTCAGCCTAGGTTTAAAAGACATGATTAACAGTAGATTTGGTTACTGCAGTACAAATCTCATCCTGTTTTTCTACTGTAGACTGTTAAGTGAACAAGTATTATTTCCAGTATAATTGCTTTTGTTATCATTGCTATTGTATATGTACATTGCCAGACATTTAATACTCTCAGCTGATTTCAATTCTCCAACGACACTATCTTTATCAGTAGCAGAAAGGAGAGACCTAGCCATGTTTAGATTGTTTTACTAGGCAAGTATTATCAAAAAAATTCATAATTATATTACAATTAAGAAATTTTCTACTTCTTCCTTAAAAGTAAACGTCTTTCATCAGTCAAAATCGATGAGTCTCTTAAGTATCTTAGTTATTATTTT
Organism: Morbakka virulenta; assembly: GCA_003991215.1. NCBI lineage: Eukaryota > Metazoa > Cnidaria > Cubozoa > Carybdeida > Carukiidae > Morbakka > Morbakka virulenta. The sequence continues at coordinate 1,981,646 of RDPX01000056.1, forward strand.
AACTTTAGTATGAGTAAGCCAATACACGTCTGATCTAATACTTAAATATCTCAGTTAATATTTGAAGTTAATGGACCACCACTTCTTGTAAATATGTTAATATTGTATCACCTTCATACACTAGCTAAAATCTCATGTCACTTAACTGTTGCTCGTCTTTCAAAACAATATTTCTGTAAAGAATCTGGATAACTTTATTTCTAAGGATGTCCCAACGTTGTTATAATCTTCCCATAAGTGCAAATCTAGGTGATATCCCTTTATCCAAACGCCAGGTTGGCTTAGGTCTAACTCTCCCTTCAGTCAAATTTGCTCAGTGTCAAGCAGTTACTCACAATTTTCTAAAAAATTTCAGAAATAAAAATATAAGATTTATATGAAAAATACCTGCAATAGCATAAATAATTAATTTAACATTTATCAAAACAACAAAGAGGTTTTAAGGGCTATTAGAGCATATCACAAAAGCTGTGTTTATAATAAACTTTCATCACAACATGCTCTTCTTTCCTTTATCTTTAACTATTCTCTGCCAATAGTTAGATCTCTATGGTCTAAAGTACAACGGAAAATGTCCAAAAGACTCTTTCAACTTTACTATCAGGTATCTGAAGAATTCTCTTTTTAATTGAAGAAATCTATACAAATGGAATATTAGTCAATTCCCCGACTGTTCGTTTTGTCTCTCCCCTCAAATTCTATTTCATGTTGTAGCTGCTGTATATTGTACTTAGACCAAGGTCGGTACACCTGGTGCCATAACTCAGCTCTACAGTTTCTTGTTAAAACTCTTAAAGGCAGCAGCAAGTCTTTCCTTTATGCTGATGTAACTGACTTCATTCTACTTTGTACTATTAACAATGAATCTTTCTGCCCCGATTTACTAACTAATGACATCCAAGTCTTTTCGTTGGAGTTAATTGTAGGATTCCAAATAAAAAGTGGAAGCCAATGCTACACGCAAGTAGAATAAATATAATATTTTCATTGATACACTAAAATCAAGATCTGATATATGTATATATTAGTTGAATATACGATAATTCATGATAATGATAATTCATTATCATTTTCGAAACTGAAAAATATAAATAGAAATATTAGTCTAACATGCCAGAGGCACAAACCAGGAGTCCAAATTCCATTGTTTTGTGGTCAGTGTAACCTGACTACAATATCAAGTCAATACAGTCTGATCGTCAGAATGCGGCTCCTATACTCATCCTTCGTGTTGATGGAGGGTTTCTTTTCTGCAATGAATAGAACCTCAAGAATTATAAGATGCTGTTATCCTCGAGGTGATAATTTCAGTATATCCATATGGTCAAATGTGAGCTTTGTGTTGCAGTATTTGAAATGCTTGCTGACTGGTTTAGGATGGTGCACTGTGCTCCTTGACACGGTTCAGGATATGTCGGCTTGTTTGGCTGACATATCAGGCTTCACAACCTGGACATGTAATTTGGTATACTGTACCACTTCGTAGGTGCTTTTCAATTTTTGGTTTCAACGATGGTAATGTTGTTTTAAGTTTTCGCAAAGTCATTACCAGTTTGCATGGTGCCACACATCTATACAGTGCTTGTTCATAGTCTTCTGTGACATTTCCCCTGTATTGGATGAAGATAATCTTCTTCTGGACTTCTATGGGTTCTACTGAGTCCAATGGTTGGTTGGAAGATGGAGGATTAGTGGTAACTGTCACATCATCTGCAGTTGTTGGACAATTGTTTTCCATGATTGAGATGATTGTTTGCTCAATGATGGGTTCATAGAACATCGGAGGGTATTGGTTTCGTTCCAGTATTCTTTTGGCTTTCAACAAACTGGAATGGAAATGTTTCCATGTGCTGCATGCACGGATTATTCGGTGTACAAATCCATATTCAGGTTTGTCATACCATGTGGAACTGAGTCTGCCTTGTTGGTCGCATATTATTTGCATTTTCAAAAAAGATATTTCACCTTCTACCTGTCTCTCGATTGTGAAGGACAAGTTGTTGTGTAGTTGATTGATCATATTTAATTTACCTTCGATCTAGATGCGTTCGATCTCTTGTACGATATCGTCCATGTAACGGTTGAAAGATTTGGAATCTCCTCGGATGGTTGGATCGTACTGACTTGGCCATCCGCTAGCTAAGTGTGGTGCTGGTGGACTAACCATGGCTAGCCCATCCAACTGTTTGAAATTTCCACGGTGTCTGCTAATGAGATGAAGGTTTTTTTTAAATTGATGGAAGTTCATACGTCCCGCTAAAAAGTAGTTCCATACAAAAGTTTATCGCTTCTGTTCGGGTACGTTTGTATATGAGGATGATGTATCAAAGCTCACCAGTTCTTCATCTTCCTGTAGTATGATATTGTTAAGACTGTCGCTGATCTTTCAAGATCCTCTAGCGTTACATTTGTAAATAAGGATTTCATCAGTTCCATTCGAATTGTTGGTTATTTTTTGTAACTTTCTAAAAAAACTGTACAGCTTTTCTACATTATTTTCTGGTGTTGCAACAATCCATAGAACAATCCTGGTCTTCTTTCTTAAAGTTCCAAATTCTCGTCGCTTGCTCGGGTAATCGAACGCTGAACCTCCTGGTTAATGTAAATTGGACTTACCATTAAGTCACGGCTCCCGTTCGCAAAAGCTAAATACCCGCGAAAAATTCAAAAAATTATCATTTACGAAAATTAATAAGTGACAATTGTAATATTTTCACCCCGTGAATTTGAATACTCGCTAAAATTAGTACCAGCGAAGTACATTATTGACGTTTGTGACGGTTTCAAGCTATTTTATGAATATTATGTCCATGTGTCATTTGAGGAGCCGTGGCTTAATGGTTAGTGCAACTGCACAGTAACCAAGAGTTCCGGGTTCGATTCCCTGAACTGTCGAGGAGAATTTGGAACTTTGCAAAGAAAAAAAGTCATTGGTTGGCGTCAGGAAGGGCATCCGGCCAAGAAATTCCTCACTGCCAAATCAAAGTCCCTCTGAAGGGCACCGTCTGAGCCCCAATTGCTGGGGGGAAATGACGTTAAAACTCTTGATGATTTGTATCAGTGAAATGGATTGGTGCATTTCATACAAGCTGAATTATGATTTTGCTGAAGAAACTGGCATTTAAAGTCCTCAATATCTGTTGTCTTCTTCTTTCCTTGATATGTTCACAATATATAATTTTAAAGGTTTTAATAAAGGACTTGCTCAAATGTTTACTACTTTCTGGAGTAGAGTAAACTGAGTAACGAAGTGAAATTTCAAGTTGTGTTTAGAAAATATCAAAATGATACTTTATATAAACGATCCTATGTTTAAAATTAACACCCACCTTAACGGTGAAAAGGTCGCGATAAAAAGTGATGAAATATCACTTTGTAACGAAACTTTTAAACCACGAAATATTTTAACCAACGAAAAAGGTAACCGACGAAAACATTTAAAGTTTCACCGCTTCAGGAAATTTCATTTTTGGGTGGATTTTGATTGAATTTAGGCCATATACTAAATAGAGGACTGATAAGTTTCGATCGTTAGGTTCTGATCTCCTTGCTACAGCTCGGGAATGCTGCCTGCGTGCGTGTATATAAAGAATGAAAAAGAGAAATCACACAATATAGGCATTACAAGAATATCTGTTGACACAAAACGTCTTATAATATTTTTTTTCGATAGTACTCTTTGAAAGGGTTTCGTAGGCCTTGTAACACACTCTTCGCTTTCTTGGTCGCTACTGTGATCCGCCCTGCTTCATTAAATCTGGTCCTGTTTGATTGTAATGTGTTCTGAAAAACTTTCTTATCCATCGTGTATGAAGCGGCTTCACTAGGCTCATTTTCAGTACAAATTTTACATCGTTTGTGCTGGGTCCCCTAGTTAAGGTGATTGCAAACATTATCACCATGTCAGTTGTCGAATCTTTTTGTAAAGAAACCTTTAAATGTATTGTTCACAGAGATGTCCAAGGCCTGGTATCAGACAAGCTGTGACGTATTCTTTGCTGGTGGGTTTGAAACTTTACTTTGCTTCTGAAATTTTTTGTATTTTAGCAATAACAAAAATAAAACGTTTATGACAGGACTATATATTACGATAGGGAAATGAAATGCACCGATGACGTATATAATTACGATAGGGAAACGAAGTGCACCGATGACATATAATTACGACAGGGAAACGAAGTGCACCGATGACGTATATAATTACGACAGGGAAACGAAGTGCACCGATGACATATAATTACGACAGGGAAACGAAGTGCACCGATGACGTATATAATTACGACAGGGAAACGAAGTGCACCGATGACATATAATTACGACAGGGAAACGAAGTGCACCGATGACGTATATAATTACCACAGGGAAACGAAGGGCATCGATGACGTATATAATTACGATAGGGAAACGAAGTGCACCGATGACGTATATAATTACGACAGGGAAACGAAGGGCATCGATGACATATAATTACGACAGGGAAACGAAGTGCACCGATGACGTTGAAGAGCAAGAAGATAATGTATCTAGTAAATTTATAGAAACCAAGGGAATCGAAAAGACTGAAGAAATCGAAAGAGAGGAAGAAAAGCACGACGAGAAGACAACGAAAATTAAAGAGATTCATATTGATACTGAGATATACATTGCTTCAAACAAAATTGAAATAAATAAGTGAGAAAAGAGAAGAGAGTACCTGATTTTTCTTTTAGCCTTTATTTATTTTTTTGAAGAATTTGAAATTTCAAAATTGGTTCAATGTTTTCATTAATAAAAAGTGACGAATTTTAACTTTTAACCAACGAAACATAACTTTGACCAAATAGTCACCAATAAAGTAACTCTTCTCAATATTTTCTTCTCCTCTCCTTTATGAAGTAAATAAATTAATTTTGACAAAAATATGGGATAAAAACGAGGTGGCTAACAAAGTTTCAGTTATACTAAATATTTTGATTTTGTTTCAAATCGAAGTCCATCAATCAGAATTTTTCACACAATTAAACCACGAACAGTATGATTAACTAAGTACAGTTTTTATTGTGACATATTCTTGGACATAGTTTGACATCGTCTGTACATTTATCAGTAAACAAGGAAATTAACACAAGGAAAGATACACATTGGTACATTGGTAACCATGGCTGTAGATATCAGTGTTTCAAAACTCTTCTTCACGTTTTTGTCTGCATTTATCTTTTGATACACAATTATTAGCTTTGAACAAGACAGATACTCTGAGTTTTTCTCTCAACAACGGCTTTCCTTTTAGACTCAATATATTGTCACCTCAATATAATCTATATTTACAACATTCAAAGCCTGTGTATCTTTATATCCTGCAATAAAGACAGGTCTATGTTATGGTTTTATATAGCTGCTCAGGCAGCGATCAGTACCTAAAAGTGTATGTGAGGGGGAAGGGGGGGTGAGGAGGGCGATCCTATGGGACCATTTTCCAAGGCAGATACCTGTTACATTTTTTTCATAAGAATAGTGCTTTTTTTCGTTTCAACTTCAGTATTCTTAACTTTTTTGACAAATAATAGCTTCATATATTCTGAATATATTTCTAACATGACTACAGTGTATTGTGAATAAGTGACTTCAATCGTTGCTATTGTTTTAAAAATAATTTGCTTCTTCTATTACCAACTTCCATTTATTTCTACACACTAAAATGAGGGAGCGATCATCAATATCTACGAAATCATATGACTAAATATCTTGAAAGAATACATGTTGTTGTTGAATTGTTTATGGATAATATGTTAAAGCTCAGTTTAGTTGCAAGCAAGAAATTGAATTTCTATGATCTGATACAATAAATGAAATCAAGTTTCGTGCTGGGTCATTAAAATTGTTTTTTCTAAAGGGGAACGGCATACCCCAGGGTGTGATAGTGGGACTAGTTAAAGGCTTCCACCCCCTATCTGCCCAATATAGTGAGATCCCATTGCCTTATGGGTAGGCTGTATGGTTTAAAGCTACGGAACACAGCCCCGAAAAATAATCCCAGCAGATGTCTGTGTGGGAGTCACGATCATTTGAAAGTCTAATCCCAACCTGCTTTAGGCAGCAGTGAACCATTATGAGAATGTTTGCGGGTGATCCAGAAAAATGTAAAACAGTGACTATCCGTAATAGTTAAGGCTAACCTGTGTTTCCAGCTATGGGTTTAAAACTGAGGTGAAGAATTCAACGAGGAACCACTTCACAAAACAATTTTCCCAAGACAATTGTGGATAAGCACATAACAATTACTTATAGGGACGTCGTTGATGGGGGGCAAAAATGAATCTTGCAAAATCCTTCGTTCGGTAGGAACTCTCACATGCGACAGGTAAATCCCTACCGTTATCTTCCTACTGTATTCATCAGATCAAAGATCCGTACTGTAATATGCAATATAAGAACATACCAATATGGAAGGTTGGGGAATGTCAAACAGAAAATGAAGAGAGTTAAAATTAATGTGTTAGGAATAACAGAAACTAGATGTCAGAAGAGTGGTTTATTTCTCATCGATGACTACAATCTAGTTTATGCAGGGTATGGCAAGCACGAGGAGGGTATTGTACTCCTACTAGATTGAATAAATGGCTAAGAGTGTGATGGCGTTTTGCGTCGTGAGTGAAAGGATGTTATTGGTCAGGCTCTGCGGGAAACATTTTAACATTTCTATCGTTGTTCTTTATGGCTAGACAACAAAAAGCACAGATGAATTGATTGATGAGTTTTCGAGTCCTTGGAAGAAGCTAAGAGACAATGTGAAAATAATGAGATTGACATGAGTGACCTCATTGCAAAGGTGGAATGTGACCGAGAAGGAAAACCCCTAGGACCATTTGGCATTGGTGAGAGGAATAATCGGAGTCACAAATGGGTGCAGTGGTGCAAGCACAACAATATGGTTCTTATGAACACCTAGATCAAATTACATCCATAACGACCAAACATATGATAAAGTCCCGGAGACTTCATGAGAAATCAGATCGATTACGTCACGGTTAACGAAAGATTCAAGAGGGCAGTAACACACACAAACAACGTATGCTGGAGAAGACTGTTGGTGCCCCCATGGGTCAGTTGTGTGCACAATACAGTGAAAGCTAAAGTTAGCGAAGGCAAAATCAGATAGAAGACTGGACAGTGAGCAGTTAGACAATTCCGAAATCTCTTCGAGATATACAGCCTGACGTAAAGAATAGGGCTGAAGAACTCAGTGAAGTGGCACCTGGAACACAATAAGAGACATTTTAGTTGACACCGACCAGAAGTGCATTTTGATGAAGAGAAAGGAAAATCAAATGAATGGTGGAAGACATTCTAGGAATGATGAGTGACAGGGACAATATCAAGGTAGAGGTAGTAGGAAGTGTTAAGAATTGAACAAAATGATAAGAAAGAAAAGTCGTGAAGCCAAGGAAATTTGGTTGAATCAAAAATTTTCGGAACGGGAAAATAAAACCAGCTGTTACAACAAACTGCAGAAACGCATGAACGATATTCGTTTCGTCTTGAGAATGATTACCAGAAGTGCGACCGAGATGCAGAAAGTTGTGTTCAAGTGTTTATTGATTATGTAAAAGCGTTTGATAAGGTTTGACTAGTAAATTTTTCGAGGATCTCGCAAATCTGCACATTCTTGGGAAATATCTTCACCGTATGCAAAACTTTCACTGGAATTAGTCATGTGCAGGAATCTATGGGAAGTGCAGTGATTACACACAAGTCGAGTGTGGGGTAAGATAAGGTTATGTTAGGTCTCCAGATCTGTTCAATATGTATAGTGAACTGATTGTGAGGCATCAGGGATAAGAGAAGGGTTTCGGTGTTGGTGGTAAAAATATAAAGAACAGCAAATATGGAGAGGACAGGGTCCAATTAGCCAAATCACTGGAGAGGGATTCAGGGATCTTCAGAGAATGCTGGGTGTGAAAGTCAAAGAGAGCGCCAAGAAAGGTTTAAGTACCAACTGCAAGAAGACTGAATGTACAGCTGGGTCAAAAAGAGAAATCTAGGCGTGTGTTCTCAAAGTTAATGGTGAGGTCATCAAACAAGTCTCTTCGCTCAACTATTTGGGAAGTACAATCACTGAAAATACCAGATGCGTATAGGAGATAAAAAAAAATGCATAGCCCTGGGTAAGCAAGCCTGTTCACGCTTTAAAAAATGTTGAAGAACAAGTGTATGACAAGTTCAACAAACCTGCATGTGCTGAATAGCCACGTTTATCCAGCTTAGAGGCATGTTCCAAAACATCAATGTCAACGCAAGGGTCAAAGCACAGTCTAGAAAGCTGTTAAATGTAGTTTTTGAGAAGAATTATGAATTTTGCATGGACAAAAAAGATCAGAATCGAGAACGTATTAAGAAGGAAAGCAGTCAACTGGACCCTTATTAAACAAATTCAAATGAATCCATGGGTCATGTTATGAGGAAAAACCGGCTTGAAGAGTAGTAGTGGCAGGAAAACTTTAAGGAAAGAGAAGCAGGGTAAGGAGACGTAAGGTATAGATGTAAGATATTTATCATGTCGTGAGTCGTAAGCATTTCTCAGCTGATAAAAAGCTTACCACTCATGACATGATAAATATCTTACATCAATGGCTTCCACTGAGTCCTTAAATTCAAGAATTTTCAAAACGTAAGGTATAGATAAGTAGTCTGAGAGAATGAATTGGGGAGAAAGGTGTGTATTACAGTATGTTAGATAAGAAAAAAAGGAAAGTGGCGTGACATAATTGCCTATGTTCATAGAGGACATGGCATCTAGAAAAAGAAGAAACGATTCTCCCAACGACCATAACTCTAGCGCCAACAAATAGATAGAAATAGTTTATTAGGAAGTTGTTTGGGATACTTAATAACATGTGTTTAATATGAGTAAATATTCCATTTGCAATTATGCAGCATGGGAAGCTCAGGTTTAGTCTTAGTTAACAGGTGACCATCGTTAGCAGGTCCCCTTCAGCATAAATAAAACTGTATATTACCAATATTCTCTGTATCATGTTGTGGATATTCAGTACAAGATTAAGATAGGATGTGGCTGCTACGAGCTGCTATTCTTTACGGGAAGCTTGATTTTATATCGCTATTATAATTGGCTAATGATAATGTTAATTTTGTTGAGAGTACTTAAAAATCTTGTATTGGATGGCAGTTGGCAGAAACTTATAGTTGTTGAGAAGGCTTAATTTTCTTGATGGTAGTTGCTTTATTCTTACTCCGCCATGGCCAATCCCAAGCCCGGATGAGAAAGGAGGCGGGTTGAATAAGGGATTAATCGTCCCTTTCCGTAAAACAACCACCAATTACGAAAACACGAACAGCAAACAAAACTATCTATGGTCACAGAACCATGTCGTGTGTAATCCCTCAAGATAACGACCTCAGATGGGAAGACAGGCATATAACGGCTGAAGGTGAAAGGCTACGGGAAGCATCCAGCCTGAGAACGACATGCATGAGATCACTACTTATACCAAAAAGATACATCCGTGTAGGATGTTGGAATGTAAGAACCATGTACGCCACCGGAAAAATTTCAATAATAGCAAAGGAAATGAGGAAATACCATCTAGAGATACCAGGTATAAGTGAAGCAAGATAAACTGGCTTCGGGGAAGTGAAAGTCAACACCGGCGAGTCTGTACTGTATTCTGGTTCAGATGAACAACATCATTGAGATGTAGGAATCATGTTGAGTCTTGAGACTAGAAAATGTCTAATCGAGTAGAATCCAGTGAATGAAAGGATCATAAATGCTAGATTTAACTCAAAAGATGTAAAAACCACCATCATTCAGATCTACAGCCCTTTCAAACGATGCAGATGAAGACGAAAAAGATTACGTCTACGAACAACTGCAGAAAGAGATTTGAGTCAACACCAAAGCATGACATGCTGGTCTTTATGGGAAACACAAATGCCAAAGTGGGTTGTAACAACAAAAACAATGAGAAGGTTTGAGGGAAAGAAAACTTAGGCATCATGAATGAGAGTGGTGAAAGGCTCATGAAAGAGGTAGGTGAAGAAAACGATCTAGTGATTGGAGTGACATGCTTCAAACACAAAAACATTCACAAATACACATGGAAGTCACCAAACAACAGAGATAAAAACCAAATTGATCACTTCATCATCAATGGCAGATGCAGGAGGTCTCTCGCTGATGTACCAGCCATGAGGGGTGAAGATGCTGGAACTGACCATAACCTTGTGGTCGGCTAAATGAAGCTTACGCTTTCAAGACACAAACTCAAGAACACCGGCCGAAGAGCAACATTCAACACTGCACTTTTGAAACAAAAAGACATTCAAAAGCAATTCGCAGTAGAGTTGAAAAACAGGTTTGAAGCACTGGAAGAGAGCATGGAAAAAGCCATGGAAGAGAAAACCATACAAAAAGGAAGGGAAGATTTCACCCCAATCTACACGGAGACAGCCGAAAACATTCTGGGTAGGAAAAGCAAGAAGCATAAAGATAAGCATGGATAAGCGGTGAAACTTGGAAAGCTATAGACGAAAGGAAGAAAAATAAAAATGAGATGAACTGTCCAAAATGAGAGAGAATTCATGCTATCAAACAACAAAAGTATAGTGAGTTGGACAAGAGTGTAAAGAAAAAGGTCAGAGCAGATAAACGTAAGATGTTAAATAGGCTCGCTGAAGAAGCCGAACCTGCAGCCAAAAACAATGACATGGAAACTCTGTACAGGGTTACGAAGCTATAGTGCAACATGAAAAAGCAATCAGCAACTGGTGTGAAAGACAACACTGGTAAGCTACTCATTGAAGATGGTCAGATACTTCAAAGATAGAAAGACCATTTCGGAGAAGTATTAAACATTGAAAACGATTGTGACGAAAATATGGAGGGAGATGAGTTTGAGATCCGTAATGTTGAAACCATCGAAGAAATCAGCACAGGCCCCTTCATGGAAGAGGAAGTGAAGATAGCAGTAAAGCAATAAAGCAGCAGAAGTAGATAACATCAACGGAGAAATGTTAAAAGCTGGAAGCAAGACCATAAACAAGAGATAACTGCACATGTTCGTGAAAGTGAGTAATAAACAAAACAGGAGGATCCACTGAGGATATCACACATAGACTGAGTCTAGCATGAAATGCGCTTGCTATGCTTAAGCCACTCTGGAAGTCAAACCAATACAGTATTAAGATCACGATTTGAGTATATAACAGCAAGGTAATGTCCGTGCTACGTTATGGAGGAGAGATGTGGAAACTAAATGAAAATTATGTCACCAGGTTGGAAATATTTCAAAGAAAATGTCTGAAAAGGATTCTCCATATGTCCTGCCCCACAAAAATTACAAACAATGAGCTCTACCTTAGGACAAAGATCAGTCCAGTAGGAGAGATCATAAGGTGTAGGAGATGGAGAGGGATTAGACATACTCTAAAAAACCCACAACATGATAACTGTAGAGCAGCCTTAACATGGACACCAGAGGAAAAGAGAAAGAGAGGACGCCCGCGAACAACATGGAGGAGGAGTGCGGAAGCAGAAAGAAATGATCTCGGATGGCAAATATGGAACGAAGTTGGGAATATAGCAAAAGACAGAGAGAGATGGCGGAGGGTACTATCAAACCTTATGAGGAGTCCATGGCTCGAAGAGGATAAGTGAGTAAGTAAGTAAGTAATTGCTTTATTCTAGGTAGTATGCAAGGTGCTAATTGGCTTATTGTGTGCTATGTTCTAAGTGGCCTCTATGTTTGCTAATCTTTAGTGTTAATCACGTTTGGACTACTCAAAAATGTTCTTAGTAGATAGGTAACTAAAATTTGTGGGTATTATTTATCACATATTTTACTGTTTTTCTTTCAGGAATAGTCTTTAATGAGTGTCTAAAACAGCTTTGGTTTGTTTAGGTATCCTTAGATTTAGAGCAAAATTGAAAAATATATTTGAACAGCTTTAAACAAAATATTTTATAAAGGTTTAAAGGAGAAAAATGGCAGAGCAAAGGAATAATGTTTGAAACCCGATGCAGTTCAGTCTTTATATCCTAAACGATATTGAAAGCCAGGTCCTATATTTTAAAAATATAGTATATAATTCAGCAAAAAATCTGGTATTGAAAAGATATTTTGAAAAAGAAACTGAAGACAAATACTTTGAAGAAAATGTGAATTCAAATAAATAATAACCAAAACAATGTTCATTGTTAATAAAGGAAATTTAAGGTAGCAAGAGATCTAACTGTACTTTTAGTGTAAAAACGTAAACATGTCATTACCTACAATTCCCTTATAGAATTGCTATCTTTATGATGGAAAAAATAATAGGTAAAGAATATCAGTTAGTTATTATGGACACTATTCCGGGATAAGTTTATTAAAAGTTGTAAATGGCATAGACTATCAAAAGGTTTCCTATGAATAACACTGGTCTGCGACAGTTTGCCGGATGACATTATTTATATACGTCTTATATAACTTTGATACGCTAATCACGAATATGCAGTCAGATTTTTCCAATCACATCTCATTTTTTTTTACAGCAAAAATTTTTTTTTCAAGTTCTCGCAAATATTGCGAGAATGAGACACCCATTCTTACCAGTAAAAAAAATATTGACAGCACTAAACCTGTTCCTGTTCAATTACGTGTTGTGTAAATTATCAAAACATTTACTGCAATGGACAATATAGTTCACTGCCATGCAGACACAACTATCAAAGCTGAAACCAGCTTGCATGTATTCCGTCATTCGTGAGGCATCTGATTCTGTTACTCGATCCAACTTGGGCCGATATCATCGAATTGTACACTGGGCTATTTGTGAGTTCTTATGTCGATTAGCGNTTGCCCCACTTTTTTTATATATTTAGTTGCAAACAACTTTTCTTAATAAAATGAATTATGTTAAGAGGATAATAGCTGCCACATTTCCATTCTACAGACATTTTCTGAAGCGATATAGTTACTTCTTGAATATTTCAAAAACGGGAGACAAATCTACAATTTAGTTAGCATCTGCAGGCTTTCTTCCTTTAATTTGGGCTCTCTTGTGGCATTTTGCAGCCAAAATATGAGCAAATTTCGTAAATAACGTTCTATCCCTTGGGACCTATATTATATCTATTTCGTCTATTTAAGTGGTGGAAAAATAGAATATTTTCTTTAAACGAATAGAAGTGTTGAAAAAAGAAGTGATATCAGTTAAAGACCTACAACTATACATTTATCAATCTCACTATCTCGTGCCACCAAATCATCCCCCTGTCTTTCCCATCGTTTCAAAATATGTTGATTCTGAAAAACATCTTTTAAAAAGGGCAATAGGAAATAATAAACTTCTCATTTTGGATTTTGCTCCATCAACACTAGCTTCATTATCAAGTACTTAATATGCCTTGCTTTTTAATTTGAACAAAACCTCTCTCTCAGTGTGTGTGTGTGTGTGTGTGTAAAGGTTATGCCAAGGTGTATTTGAAATTTCAACTAATATCACTTTCTTTAAATATAGGAACTATATCATGTCATGAGTGGAACGTTTTTCTGAATTACGTTTCGAGAGGTTTTCCTCTTATCGTCAGTCTATTGAGGTAATTAACTACAGCTCTTTTATACATCCATAGTGAGGATCTGCTTGAAAAGTGCCCTCATACCTGTTTTGACGTAACGCAGAAAAATCATGAGCCTCACGACCTGATAAAGCGCCTAACCTATTGCTTCCACTGTCAAACATTTTCAAGATGACTTTCTTTGGCCATCTGTTGGATTCATTATATTTGCATGGCTTTGAACTAAACTGTCAGACAGTTTATCTCTTTCTGTTCCACTGGAAGATTTGGCCATAAAAGAAAAAAAATCTGCTTCTTTAAGAAAATTTCACCTTATGTATAAACGTAATCACACTTTTACTTTGGAATTTGATCTTTTATTATGTATTTTCAGGTTTTGATCCCTTTTTAGCTCCTGAACCAATATCCTTCAATAATTACAATATTTGACAGTCTGAGCTTGAGAAAGTTTTATGTATATAATACAAAAATTGGCAAATTCTTCTCTGTATACAAGCGGAAATGTGCTTTACGCAATTCAACAGCTTTTCGGTAACCTAATCCATTTTGTCAGATGCAGTTCAGTCTTTATATCCTAAACGATATTGAAAGCCAGGTCCTATATTTTAAAAATATAGTATATAATTCAGCAAAAAATCTGGTATTGAAAAGATATTTTGAAAAAGAAACTGAAGACAAATACTTTGAAGAAAATGTGAATTCAAATAAATAATAACCAAAACAATGTTCATTGTTAATAAAGGAAATTTAAGGTAGCAAGAGATCTAACTGTACTTTTAGTGTAAAAACGTAAACATGTCATTACCTACAATTCCCTTATAGAATTGCTATCTTTATGATGGAAAAAATAATAGGTAAAGAATATCAGTTAGTTATTATGGACACTATTCCGGGATAAGTTTATTAAAAGTTGTAAATGGCATAGACTATCAAAAGGTTTCCTATGAATAACACTGGTCTGCGACAGTTTGCCGGATGACATTATTTATATACGTCTTATATAACTTTGATACGCTAATCACGAATATGCAGTCAGATTTTTCCAATCACATCTCATTTTTTTTTACAGCAAAAATTTTTTTTTCAAGTTCTCGCAAATATTGCGAGAATGAGACACCCATTCTTACCAGTAAAAAAAATATTGACAGCACTAAACCTGTTCCTGTTCAATTACGTGTTGTGTAAATTATCAAAACATTTACTGCAATGGACAATATAGTTCACTGCCATGCAGACACAACTATCAAAGCTGAAACCAGCTTGCATGTATTCCGTCATTCGTGAGGCATCTGATTCTGTTACTCGATCCAACTTGGGCCGATATCATCGAATTGTACACTGGGCTATTTGTGAGTTCTTATGTCGATTAGCGTGTGGTAATACGAACCCAACTTGTACTTTGTAATCCAACAGCCCCTGAGTTCAAATTTATTGAACATATCACGCAGGCCAATAGTTCTCAATGCTGGCTCCGAGAATTTCAGTAGAACTGACGCTCTGCTATCAACAACCATGAACAGAAAATGCAAAAATAATCCTGATAGATTTTGCTACATTTGTGGTCAAGTTATGTTCAGTGGACAAGCCTGCACAATTTCAACCTTTGTAAAGAAAAGCTACCATGCATATTTCGGGATCAAACTTGGAGACCAAGACAAAGATTTTGCCCCTCATCTTGCCTGCAAAACGTGCGTGGAAGCTCTGAGGCATTGGGCTAATAGAAAACAAAGCATTCTTCCATTTGGAATACCGATTCTGGAGGGAAGGTATAGATCACGTCACTGACTGCTACTTCTGCATGACCAACATCACCGGTGAGTCAACCTCAATGTTCGCTTTCTCGTTTCGTATGCACCAGAGACACTGTTTTTATGCTAGTAGCTACTAGCATAACTATGCTAGTAAAATCTGAAATTATGCTAGTAAAAGCAAATTATGCTAGTAAATCCTTGTTGTATATCCATGTGAAAATAAAGTCAAAATGACAAAGAGTCAATTTTACGCAGTAATTCTTCACGAAACTACAAAGTAGAAGTAAAATGTGTATGAAAATACTGCATAAATGAAACCTGCATATTGATTGCTGCAGAAGTTCCGAAAATCACCAAATATAAGCATAAATTTAATGCTAGTGGACGAAACGTATGCTGTTTTGTGCTAATAGCACAAAATTATGCCTTTTTATGCTTTTATGCTAGTAGGGTAAAATTATGCCTTTTTATGCTTTTTATGCTAGTAGCATAAAAGCAATGTCCTTGGTATGCACACAGTTCAAACTCCCCATGTGCAAGGAACTTCACAGCAATGCTCTGTCTCTCTGAGGTCTCGAAGGCTTTTTCACCTTCCAGTGAGGCAATACTTAAGTGTAGCCTCAAGTGTAACAATAGACCCATTTAAATACTTGTGGAGATATTTACAAATTCTATTTAAACACTTTCAGGCTTCACTAAGAAGACCAAAGGTCGTATCATACACCCCGACGTCCGATCGGCCGTGAAACCTCAACCTCACGACGCCAATACTCCGGTTCCTACACCCTCCGGCCGATGTGGAGGAGTGGTCGCTAGAGGAAGAAATCCAGTGAATGCACTGGTGAGAGTTACCAAGAGTCATACGAGCCCCACCCTGATGCATCGCATCCCAGACCACTAACACAAGAAGAGCTCAATGATCTAGTGAGGGCCTTGGCTCTCTCCAAAGAATCCTCTCAGCTTCTTGGATCGCGATTACGGGAAAACAATCTCCTTCACCCCGATACCACTTTCTTCTGGTATCGAGATTGCAACAAGAACTTTCGGGCCTTCTTTAATAACAATTTGGATAGCCGTTTGGTATATTGCAACAATATTCCGGGACTAGTTTCAACATTAGGGCTGGAATATGATGCCAGTGACTGGAGATTATTCGTCGATCCCTCAAGCAAAATTTTAAAGGTTGTGTTGCTTCACAATGGAAACAAAGTGGCGTCCGTCCCCGTAGCACACTCCGTGCACTTGTTGGAAAGCTACAAGACCATACAGACCTTGCTTTCCGCAATCAAATACGATCTACATAGCTGGAAAATCTGCGGAGACGTCAAGGTGAGAGTAATCGGAACACGGCTGTCAGTGATTTTCAAACATAACTTTGTTAATTGATGATTGCCGTTTTATTTGTCCATTGCAACCTGTGTGCTTATTATATTTTTTATCATTTCAGGTACTCTCGATCATTTTAGGACAACAAGGCGGATACACCAAATATCCATGCTTTATTTGTCTCTGGGACAGTCGGGCTGATAGCTAGCACTACGCCAGGCGAGAGTGTCATTATCGCGAATTTTCTCAGGAATTACAGAAGCACACAATATGTCTCTGTAGTCGAAGATCTTCTCTCCAGCTACCAGGCTATTGTAGCTGGCATATCCATCAAAATGCACTTTTTGAGCTCGCATCTGGACTACTTCCCAAGCAACTGTGGCGACTACAGCGAGGAACAAGGCGAGCGCTTCCATCAAGATATTCGGGTGATGAAGGATACCAAGGACGCTGCGACGTTTCTATGCTCTCTGATTTACTGTTGGTGTCTCAAGAGGGATATTCCTCAAAGCCCGGCACTCCAGAAAATCCCGGAATAGCTATGCCCGCGTGATTAACTTGATCATTCATTGGACCTCTATTTTGTTGACCTCGTGTGTTTTGTAATTTCCCTGATCTTTAAAAATACTACATCGTCACATAAATATATAATTCACAAAATGCGAATTTCATGTGTATTTGAATTTTTTTAGAAATGTTATGAAACAAAATCTGTATGTGATGGGGAAAAATCGATTGCATATTTGAATTCAGCGTGTCAGAAAGATACATAATCAGTCCGAAAAGACTCATCCGGCGATATTTTTTTTAAACGCAGATCTGTGTAATCAAAATGTTACCTACAAACTTTCTTTTGTCCATGTCACATCTGATGTCCTCATAGAAAGTAACTGCTGTGAGTTCTGTTTTGAAATTCCATCGCAAAGCAGATTGATACAAAGTAAATGTTTAACGTTCAGGGTGTAAAAATATTGTTTGTTGTCAGCTTACTAAAGCACTTTTGATAGGACAGAAAGACCACAGTTGGATCTTGGATGCTGCGTGGCTATCCAATGGTTAGATTCAAGTGTATTTTCAATTTAATGATCAATACAACTCATGGAAACAACCATTTCTTCAGCCAAAATGTTCCCAGAGTGTTTACTTGCAAAGATGTCAATGAAGGCTGTATTATTCTCACTATACGAAGTAAGTTGAAGGATTAGTTTTCTGAAGCCCAACAAAAATAAATCTTCTTGAGGTCCCTATTGTAACCAAACCGAAAATTAGACCTGAGTGAGAATACATTCTTTGACCTGTTATGTTGCTACTTACAACATGTTATCAAAAACATCATTAAAAGTCAATGGCTAATATGAATATGTGTTAAGTCGTTGTTGTATACTTGCTCTCATGCTGCTCTGAACATTCGCCGTCACAGCTCCAAGTTGCCATTATGAATTTAGTGATCTAACTTCAGGTGCATAGCAAATAGCGGTGAATCGTCTGTGACAGGATCTTATCAACATGGACTCCGAGCTGTTGACACATGATTAAAGATACAGCTTCATAAATGTACCTAGATTGTCTTCTATCTCCCTAATTCTTCATTGCGTGCTATAACAGTCGCTACCTTGCAAAATGGTGATAACGTTTTTGCTTGAGGAGACACTATTTCTAATCAAATTGATTCTTTATGTTAGGTTCGAAGTCTTTTCCTTTCATAGTTTGATATTTGCGAAGAAAAGGTCGCTGAGGCTACTCCAACTTTGAAAAATGTTTTCTACTTCCAAATGGAAGTAGAAATTTTTCTGTTTACATGAATTCGTGTCAGTCTTAAAATATCGATGTTTGCATATCACAATCAAAATTTCTGTTCAAGCTTTTTTTTTCAAAATACCCTCAAACATTCTAATGCAAGGTTTTCAAAATCAAAAAGTGAAAATATTAGTCAAAAATTAATACAGAAAACTATGTCAGTTTGCGTTTATTAGAACAATAATAATAATAATAATAATAATAATAATAATAATAGTTATGATAATATTAATAATAAATTTGATTAATAAAACGAATTTTTAATATAGGAAAATCTAACAGTGGAGAAAAAAACTGTTACCACTAGAATACTCAAATATACGGTTGCCACAGCAGAAAATAAAATTGTAGTTTATGCCTATTCACAATGGCCATTAATTGCTTTTCTGAAAACAGTTCTGTGTTTTATGCTCCTAACTTTATTGTTAACTTCATAAGTTGGCTTATTCGTTTGTTGATTTTTTTTCATTTGATAGAGCCCTCAGATTAAAATAAAGTCAGGTGTTCTATCTTTTGATGATGCAAGTATCAAAAGACAGATAGTAAAAGAATTGTTACCTTCCATTTCTGGCACTGGACTGGATCAAGCGTAAGAATGAGTATTCACAAAACGAGTGGTATTTCTTTCTTGAGAAAAAAACAAAGGTCTAAGGTAGCGCGCCACATTTAGTGATTGGCTGAGAAAAACAAGGAGGAATACAAACAGGCAAACAGCTTTTGTTGTTGTTATTCTAGAATATTTGAAGAATTTGTTATTTCAATTTATATACAAATTATTTTCTTCTGCAAACTGCAGGTGACAAGAGTTCAATTTTAGTATCTTGAAGGTCAGTTTGGAGCAGACCAAGCTCTCCAAATCATTTCTTAAATTCAACGACCAAGAAATTTCTTGGTCGTTGAATTGTCATGTATTCCTGAACACTTGTTGTTCAGGAATACATACTTCTCTGTAGCTGAACCACAGTAAACAGTTTGGAAATTGATTATCCAAACTCGTTTTGGGTGAATTTGATTAAATTTCGATGTCATGCCAGACAATAAGCTCTTAAGATTGTCCGATAAAAATAATATATTTAGAGATATTCTAGGATTTACAGGTACCCTTTGTATCTGCTATTTTCAAGTTGTGTACCATGACTTGCTTATTTATCTTACATCCATCTGTTAAACAAAATTTATATCTGATACATATTTTTTTTAAATTTATATTTTGTTTAATAGGATTCTTTTCCTACCTCGGTATAAAATAAACCATGTTGTATCTAGAGCTATCTTTACCATCATTTTCCTCCTTATCATCATCATTATTATCATCATCATCATCTTCATACAATTATATTAAGAATTTTATGTATCTTTCTGAATCTCTTAATTCTTTTACCTTTCATTTTTCATAACATGCCCCACTAAATTTTTTAAATGAATGTAAATAATGAATTTTAGCATTTCTGTTTATTTTGATATTCAGGTCCTCTAAGGAAATACTTGAACCCAAGTTTATTTTGCCTTTTCCATTCGATCTGTGTAGCGCTCATAAACATTTGTATTTTTTCTCAGGATTTCGCTGGGTACTTTTGCAGTCAGATGTAGATAACAGTTGTCTTTGAGTTTTGTGATTTGTGCTGTGCAGGTGTGATTTTGGGAAGTGCGAAAGGTGGATAGAAAGGTTCTATTGAAAATGGTCAGCAAATCATTGTTGGAATAATCCATAGCTCCAATCAACATTCCCTGTGGATTGGAGCTATGTGTATTGAGCTATGTAGAATTACTGATTAGGATGATTAAAAATGGCTGTAATAAAATGTCAATAGGATGCTCTCAGGCTCTAACAAAATGCGTCTTATTTTAATATGGAATTAAACATGTAAACAATAGGATACCATATCCAAAATTTATTTTTAATAAGATTGATCTTTTGCAAATAGCATGTGAGTGATTATTTTGTAATCGTTAAATGTTAATATAGAGTCAACAAGTGTTCAGAAAATGTGTAAAATTTTCCTCGAATGTTTATTTAGTTGCATTAAAATACAAAATGGATTATGGTTTTTTTTATGGGTTTTTTTATCATTTGTTAACATGCAATAATATAAAGCAATTAAAAATCAATCCTCAAATCAGGTATATTTTTTATCACCTACTAAATCAAGTAAAAATATTAAAGCAAGCAAAACAGACAGCTGCTTTAAATACTGGTACTTCTGACCAAAAACAAAATTGGAACAGTAAATATCTATTTGCAGATTCCACTATGATCAGTTATCATTGATTATTTGAACAATATTTCCACAGCAAACACATTGTTCATATTATCCAATTTTATTTTTTTCATTTTACAAAAAAGTAAGAAATATTTTAGGAAGACCTTCTAAATAATTAATATTTAAAGTTATTTGTAACTGTCATAAAACATTTATAGCAATCTAAAAAATCATTGAAACGATAACTCAAAGCTCACACAAGGATAAAAATTCCGTTGTCAATAGAAACACTTGTAATGGATGAACTAATTGGAGAAAATGGCAAAAGCTTTCTTATCAGCTTGCTTAAAGACGTTCAGAAATGCAGTATCAGGCTAACAAATTATGAAAAAGTATGTAAAAAGAGATCAAGATAAAATTTTTAAACTATTGAGAAATCCCATCTTTGATATTGAGTTTTGATGTATATTTTTTGTAGTGAGAACAAGGATTTTTACACATATAGAAAAGAAAATAATACGATACGTCAGGAAAGTTTTGTTATCTTAAATAAATTTTATAACTTATAGATTAAGAATTATCAGAGAGAGGCTTTCCTATATAATAAAATCATTGTTTTGTAGATGTAATAAGTAACTGAGCAGTTTTACTTTTTGAAGATTTCTTTGAAAAGTTATAGGCAAAAATGCAAAAAGGTGGTAACGAAAAATGTTGAAAATGAAAAGTTTAAATTACTGGTAATGTTAAAATTGGAGGAATTGAAATTCTTTTCAGTTTAATGTGAGATCAGGCTTGACAAGTTAGATCAAACACTATATAAGTGAATATTCCTTGTTAGCAAACAATGCAACTTATAATACCAATTATATTCATTTCTTTATTTTTTTATGAAGACATAAGTCATTATGGAGAAAAGACCAAGATTTTGAAAGAATTAGGCAAGGAGAAATAGGATAGGATAATAATTGGTACTCAAGAAGGAAGAGGAGGATTACTGAAAACAAAAGGTAGCAATCGACCACAGTTCTTTCAAAAACATTTTCACCTGTAAAGAGCTTCCTCCTCAGTGATTTTAAGGATCTTTTAGCTGATGTTGACTGAAACCGACAGGTTTTGGATTTTATAACTTTTATCGTGACCATTTAAGGTTTCACACATGTCAATATGTTTATTCATATTTGATCTGAGCATGAATTTAATCGTGCCTCATAATCAATAATCAAACACTCTAATAGTTCATAGAGAAACCTCCCTTACACCAAACATAACTTTAAACAGGTGTTGTTGAAGGGAAAAACTAGTGAGTTACAAATATTTGGATTTCTCTGGCCTTACACTCATACTTCGATTTGTCTTCAATTAAATGCCAATTAGACTAATTTTAGTTTTTGGGCTTGCGAATACAGGTACAAATGATGTGTTACAAATTGCAATACATCGTTTGAACTTTTGTTAATACTGTGACATTCTTTGCTTTGTGAACGTTGAGTATCTTGCACAAAGTCCTACAGTAATTATACTAATTAACCCCCTGCTCTTTTTAACGACTTCTTCTACCAACACCCCCTTTAACCTTAAGTGAAATAAATCCCTTCTGTTTAACACCCTCCTCTTCAGTGGGCGTTTATAAAGAATACCAACAAAATACTTCTGAATTGAGTAATCACCATTACTTTTCATATCCAAAATTTGAGCAGTTAATCAATTATTCTTGTTGTCTGCTTATTTACATGAAACCACCAAACCAACCCTTTTTCCATCACTACTGCTTCTAACACATCTTCTTCATAGCTCTTCGACAAAATTTCTGTTTTTCTTACCATGTAATAAAGTTCCACAGAAGACCAGACACATTCTAACACGTCAGGGAAGGAATCGTGACAAAGACAGTGGAAACATGAAATATCTATTGCGTAGAATAATGATATAATGGAAAGAATTTGAGATTAAAATGAATGTGAACTCCTTCAAAGGGTGTGCAATTACAACTACGAAGGATAGCAGCTAAAGTGATCAAATATCTTGACTGAAAGACTGAAAGGAAAGCCTTATCATGGCAGGATGAAAACAAATGGAGGTCGAAGTGAAACTAGTGACCGATCCCAGGGTGTCAGAGGATCCTTATCCTTATCATCATTATCATCATCATCATTATTATTATTATCATTATCATTATTATCATCTCTGATTACAGCACCGAAGAAACAATGAAAGTAAAAGTGATAAAGGAAAACAAAGAAGGGAAAATTAACGATATTGAATTTCATTGTTATGATGATGGTTATTTTTGGGGGAAAAATCTAATCACCATCAATTTTAGAAAAAATTAGAAAGTGTCCTTTAAGCCTTTTTAATTAACTTCCTCTCTTTTAAACGCCCTCTCCAATTACCAATTCTCTTCCACAGGGTCAAAATTTTATTAACGCTCCAGGCGTTAATTTGAATAATAACTGTACACAATATTCCTTCTTTATCTAACATCTAGAAGGAGTAACCCAAAGTGATGAGAGTGAACTCTACAGTTTGAGGAACTTAAAAGAATGTCGATGGACACATTATTTTTTCTTTGTAGAACAATACCTGTCATTATCTTTTTTTAATATCATATGAAAAAATCAAAATCTCTTGTACATTATGGTGAATGTTAGAGGTCTTTCTATGAGGTTTGGATTCTTTAGTCTGAAAACATCTAAGCACAGATAATACTCATATACATTTCCATATGCATATTCATATCCATATGCATATATATATGCATATAATGCGGAGCTTACTGCGCATGTGTAGTTTGAGCACTCTGACAGGATCCCACAATAACTTCTTAAGCTGTGTTTGCTCCGGCAACATGGCCTGAGAGTTATGTCTCAGAAACTCAGTGCTGCGCTGATGAACCCACAAAGGGCGAAACAGTACTGTCTGTAGCTTGAGTATATATATATACATATAGACAATATACATATTCATAGAATTTTAAGGCTCTACACTCCTATTCTGAATCAAATGTCAAGGCCTCTGCTTATTCAAAAAATTACAGAAGTACACTTTCTACAATTGTCATTTATTTTTCTTGTATATGGGCATCAGTTAAGGACAGTCCTTCTTTCAGTAAGATCAAAAGACCTTTTACCAGACGAGGAGTGACATAGTTACCATCGATCTTTGTGAAGCCAGGAAAAGATACCAGAATAGAAAATTCAAGTCAAGTAGGTTTAATCAATACGGAAAATAGAGGAAGCATGGAGAAATTCCAACACTATTTGTGATTTGCTGAAGAAAACAAAACTCTCTCTCTCTCTCTCTCTCTCTCT
>RDPX01000056.1:2006034-2023317 GCA_003991215.1 Morbakka virulenta
TCAGAAAGGCGGTGCTTACCTGATGAACCCACAAAGGGCGAAACAGTACTGTCTGTAGCTTGAGGATATATATATACATATAGACAATATACATATTCATAGAATTTTAAGGCTCTACACTCCTATTCTGAATCAAATGTCAAGGCCTCTGCTTATTCAAAAAATTACAGAAGTACACTTTCTACAATTGTCATTTATTTTTCTTGTATATGGGCATCAGTTAAGGACAGTCCTTCTTTCAGTAAGATCAAAAGACCTTTTACCAGACGAGGAGTGACATAGTTACCATCGATCTTTGTGAAGCCAGGAAAAGATACCAGAATAGAAAATTCAAGTCAAGTAGGTTTAATCAATACGGAAAATAGAGGAAGCATGGAGAAATTCCAACACTATTTGTGATTTGCTGAAGAAAACAAAACTCTCTCTCTCTCTCTCTCTCTCTCTCTTTGTGGTGGGTGGGTGTATGTGATGTATATGTTTACTAATACAAGAATGATCTTTAGAGAAAGGCCTTTAATATTTCTTTAAATGTGTGGTGCATTTTGTCTATACTTCTGCAAAGTTTTTCAAGCTTTTTATCGAGCTATTTATCAAGCATTAGTATTTATCTTTATTGTTAATTCACTAATATATGATTATATTTGAAATATGATTTTTAATTTATTGTATTGAGAACTAATATAGAATAATCAATTTAACTCTCAAGATGACTTGAGGCAGGAGAGACTTGGGTGACACTGGTATTGTGGCCCATTTCGTGGAATTGTTGCAGATTTCGTGGGGACCATTTATGACGGGGTGGAAATGAGTAGGTATGCAAAAGATATTAGTTACTTACTGAATACATCAAACTGAATCCCTAGAGAACATTACATAAAATCCCGCTTACACAGCTTGCGACATTTCGAAAAGCAAGCCAAAGGAGGTATGTGGACCAGCTATCTCGATCATCTTCGAAAAAAGCCTGTCCTTACAATCAATACTATTTAATTGATCCAACAATCGTACGAAAGAGGGTAGTGGTATGACATGTTTGCTGAAGCTAAAATGAAACATGGAAAATGCAGACGATGATCGTAAGCAACATTCTGGTTAGAGAAGACCTAGATTTTCTATATAAAATATATGAAACAAAAGACTGTACGACAACAACTGATTATGCATCATCATCATCATCTATGTGTCGTTCCCGATCCGGAGGTTGGCGACCCTGGATCTCCATCTTCGCTGGTCCTGAGTCTCGCGTCTCAACTCCACTTGCGTTAGCTGTGTTGTCTGTGCTAATCTATCTGCCTACTTCTGCCTTGGTCTGCCTCGAGCCCTCTTCCCCGGAAGCTTACCGTCAAGGATGTGGGAGCTGTATTCCAGTATGCCGTACTATGTGGCCGAAGTATGACAGCTGCCGCTTTATGATATTTACCAGTAGACACTTTCCTGTTCCCATCATGTCCAGTATCTCTTCATTTCTTTTCATTTCTTTCCAGCTCACTCTCAACAGTCGTCGGTAACACCACATTTCGAAGGCCTGTAATCGTTTCTCCATAGCATCTGTTAGTGTCCAAACTCCACAGCAATAAAGTAGTGTAGACCAAATATAAGCCTTTACTAGTTTTAAGCGCAGCGACAGATCAATTTTGCGACACGTCGGGGTTTTACGGAAGCAGTTGAATACTGATTTTGCCATGGCTATACGAATCTTTATTTCTTCTTCACACTAACCACCCCTGGAAACTGTGTGTCCCAAGAGCTTGAATCAGTCTACTTGCTGTAGTTCTGTTCCATTTAAGATGACATTGGTGGCTATTTGTGTTGGTAATTTGTGCACCGTCATTACTTTTGTTTTTTCCGAGTTTATTTCCAAGCCAATGCTTCTGCTTTCTCTATCAATGTTGAGTAAGATGTCTCGCAGGTTTGCATCCGAGTTGGCGATAAGGGTCGTGTCATCCCCATATCTTATACAATTGATGCTTCTTCCCCCAACTCTTATCCCTTTCTTGTCTTCCATACTTCTTGTTATTTTTTCGGCGTACAAGTTGTATAAGGTTGGTGACACGACACATCCCTGGCGAACTCCTTTCTCTATAGCGACAAAGTCACTGCAGCTATTCTCCACTCTTACAGAAGCCTCCTGGTTCCAATATATATTAATGACGATCCTTAAATCCTTTCCGTCAATATGTATGTCTTGTAGATCTTCAATACGCTGATTGTGCCTTACCTTATCGAATGCTTTTCTGTAGTCTATGAAACACAGGTACACTGTATCCTGCATCTCGATTGCTCATTCTAGCAAATTTCTTACGCAGGACACAGATTCTCTTGTTCCTTTACCTTTTCGAAAGCCGAATTGATCCTTAGCAAGTTCGAATTCCACTTTTTTCCTGATGCGTTCTTGAACAATTTTTAGTATAACCATGGTGACCTGACTCATGATGCTGATGGTTCTAAAATCTGTACATTTTGTGACTCCAGGTTTATTCGGCAGCGTGATAAAAATGGACCGAGTCAGATCCTTCGGGATATAGCCTGAGTTGTAAATTTACTGACAGAGGAATGTCAACTATTTAAGCCCAGCTTCTCCCATGTGACTCAAAAGTTCAGCGCATATGTTGTCCTTCCCTGCTACCTTGTTGTAAAGTAGCGTTTTTAACGTTCCAGCAACCTCATTCTCCATGATTTCTGGTTATTATAGATCTAGATAGATTATATATTATAGATAGATGAAAAAATCCATGTGAAATTTAATTACTACTCGGTGAATGTAGTCATCATAATACTGAACATCTTTTTCATCAACCAGTTTTTGTTTGTGTCAGAATTTTAAAACAATTCCTCCCTTTATACTGATTATATGACAAATTACAGATAATTTATATAAGAATGTGAAAATTAAAGTGAAAAAAAAGTACAAGACCTTGCACCTGGTTTGTTAAGACAGCGTTTTTATTGATCTATATGTCCATGATCAAGTATCATTGTCGTTTTTTATTCTACAAAAAAACAATACAGTAGAAGGACTATATATTATTACTAATTACAATCAACTATATGAAATAAAAAATAAATGAAGAAAAGTATAAGATACAAATCATTGGTTTATGCAAATGAACTTTTTGTGCTCAAAGTAAATCCTGACCAGAAAAATATCAACAATATATAACAAGCATCAAATTTGACCTTCTAATTTTATGAAAGCACAATACTTAAACCCCAATAATTTCTTTCTTTCTGTGATTTTTGCAAATGGTTTTACCTACCTATTAAATATGTTGAATAGAGTGCTGGGTCACTGATCGCTAATGACATATAGAAGTAGCCCTTTTTTCAAATGATCTCTACCTGTTCTAATTAAGTGCAACCGCGGAAGGATTAGAGTTGAATTCGGACCAAATGGTCTTTTTATTGAAAGGCAGTATCCTTCTACTACTTATTATATATTTTTTGCTCTAAAGTGATTAAAATTCAACAACAGATATAAATTAAGATAAATCCGTTGACCTATGTAGTAAGTATAGATTGGAAGATCTTTAATAAGAAAGGAAACAAACTAATGACACAGGTCGTCTTAAGATTTATTGTAAGAAATAATGATCACAGTATTCCTCCCACGCAGCAAGCTAATTGTAGGAGACCTATTAAAAGTGTCTTGTTATTTCTCGGATCTTCATTGTTACATCAAATATTTTTCCATATAAACGGTTTGACTATGATCTTGCCGACTTTAACTAGGTTAAATAAAAATATTATCAAAATTGGTCGAATTTGCTCTCGATGCGCTAATGTTAAAAACCTATTAAAAGTGGGGCACTAGTTTATGAAAAATATATTTGGTGAGGGCGCTAATACAGAAATTTGAAATTTAAGGAGAGGATTGATATATATATATACTCTAGTAAAAGGAAATATATTAAACACATAGAGTATTTTATGTATGTATTTATATGCATCTATATACATCTAAATACACATATATACATATATATACATATATATACATATATATACATATATATACATATATACATATACATATATACATATATATACATATATATATATATCAGGGTGACTCGCTTTCGCCTCTCCTGTTTGTCATCATCCTGATCCCTTTGTCCATCATACTGAGAAACAATGAATATGGCTACCGCATTGACAATGAGGAAGTGGAGAATGAGAGTGGCCGTAGAGTTAACCACTTGTTGTTCATGGATGACCTGAAGCTATATGCAAGGTCTGAGTATAAACTAAACATTCTCGTCCATACAGTGCGAATTTTCTCTAATGACATTGGGATGACGTTTGGTCTGGACAAGTGTAGTATTTTGGTTCTCGAAAGGGACAATGTGAAGAAGACTGACGGAATTGGACTTCCAAACGGGGAAGCTATTAAGGTAGTGGATGAGGAAGGGTACAAGTACCTAGGAGTATATCAGTTGGTGGGAGCACTGCATGAGAAGATGAAGACCCTCATACGTACAGAACACTACAGGAGGGTGAAGTTACTGGCCAGATCCAAGCTGTATGCAGGGAACCTGATTTGTGGCATTAATGCATGGGCAGTCGGAGTCATTTGGTACAGTGCAGTTATTCTGAAATGGGGAAAGAAAGAACTGGAGAAGATGGACACAAGGACCCGAAAGGTCCTTACGATGAATGGGGCTTTGCACCCGAGAAGCAGTGTTAAGAAATTGTACCTGAAGCGAGCTGAAGGTGGAAGAGGAATGTTGAGTGTGAAAGATGTAGTGACTTGTGAACGGATCAGCCTGGCTGAGTATCTTGAAGGAAGTGATGAGTGGTTGCTGAAGGAAGTTAAAAGGCAGGATATTGTGAAAGGGGGAGAAGGGGCTGAGGAGTACAAACAATGAGTAGAGCAGGAGAGACCCGAACAGTTCAATGATGCAACCATCCACGGGAACTTCCTTAGAGAAGTTGGGGGATTGCCCATCCAAAGTCGATCGGTTGGATAAAACGCGGGTATCTAAAGAAAGGAACAGAAGGCCTCAACTTTAAAGCACAGGAACAAGCTTTGCCAACACGATCAGTAAGAGCCAAAAGATACCACAAACAAATCTCTCCTCTATGCCCCTTATTTGAATTGAAAGATGAAGATGCCATGCACGATCAAATTGCACACGGAGTGCACTTGGAGTTGTGCCGAAGGTTTGGAGTGGAGGTAGGAGAGAACTGGTTCGAGCACACCCCAGAGAATATGATGCCAGTGGGCGATGGCAATGTTGTGCTGTACTGGAACACGGTTTTGTCAACAGATCGCCGAATTAAGCATAACAAGCCAGGCATCTCCATACACGATAAGCGTGAGAGAACCTGGACGCTCATTGATGTTGCAGTGCCAATGGATGTTCGAGTTGTGATCAAAGAGGGGGAGAAGCGAGAGAGGTATTTAACTCTGCAAAAGGAGCATGAGGGCATGTACCGAGCCAAAGTGACCATTGTGCCTGTGATAGTTGGAGACATGAGAACATTATCACCTGGAATATTCGAAGCATTTGAAACATTGCAGATCCCTAATATTGCTGCAAGTGCTCAGATTTCAGCACTTTTGGGCACCGCAAAAATCTTGCGCCGTGTTCTGCGCCTTTAAGGTCCAGGTCCGGACTTGAGACGTAGACATACTTATCCTAGATTACCTAGTGTCTCAGTAGCGTTAAAAAAACCTCCAAAAAACATAAAACAAAACATATATATACATATATATACATATATCTACATATATCTACATATATATACATATATATATACATATATATACATATATATACATATATATACATATATATATACATATATATACATATATACACATATATATACATATATATATATACATAAATACATATTTACAGAGGAATTAATTTTTTTTCCATTGTGTTTTTTTGGGGGGAGGGGGGGGGACGAAAGATGTGTCCATGCTTTTTTCAAGGCAGAAAGACCGCAAAAGTCAGTTGACCAATTAAAACTCCACTGGCTTTGTTTTTTGTTTTTTCGGGAGGAACACCTTGCAGAACAGAAATTTTCAATTACTGACATGATCAACACCAGCAGAAACTGATATAGAACAAAATGGGGAAAGTTATTGAAAATTGCTCGTTGAAATGAAAAAGGGGGAAAGCAAATTTACAGAAAAAGGCTAATTTTTGTTGGCCTAACAAGGAAAGTGACATCAAAATAAACTCCCTGTTTGTAAACTGTAATACAGAAATGGTTCATAAAAGATCTGTTTTATGTTAACCAGATCTAACTTGCCAATTTGTCAGTTTTCGTTACACCAATTTCCAACAGACTACAATTTATTGAAGCACTTGAGTATGAGCTATGATAATACATACAATATATATATATATATATATAATGTATACAATATATATGTAATGTATACAATATATATATAATATATACAATGTATGATATACAAGGTAAAGACAATGCTGCTTGCTGGTAATTGTAATTGGAGAGTCACAAACCACCAACATAAAAACAACACATTAACTCTTTATGTAAAACTTGGCTTTTTGTCGTTCATTTGTCGATAATGTTTAATTGAATTGTTTGCGTACTTCAAATTTTGGTGACAATAGCAGTGTATACTGTAGGAGAGTGTTTTCTTATAAAAGCACCTTGATCCATAATTTATCGATTTAACACCCTCTATTAAGTGCGCAAATCTACAATTAGTTTCTATTTTCAATCCAACCCTTCGACAACCATCTTTCGTGGAGGAGAACCTGGGTTTCCTGCCTCAGTTTGGTGGAACATTTCAGTCGTCGAAATCCAAGCATGTTCTTCTTTTGGCTAATATGATTGTCTTACTTCGTCTTGTTTCTCCTTGGTCGCGTGTTGCGTTTTGAGCCCCTGGCTGTAAAAACTGTGTTCATGGCATGCTGGGATACTGACCAACCAAAAGGGAGTCCCTTCTTACAGAGGGACTCTGGGAAGTAATTTTTATGTCTTGTTTTTCATTGTGTATTTCTAGTCCTGTCCTCTTTGTTCAGCTCTTCCATGTATAGATATATCTGAGAAAGACAATAATGACCCCACCGTTTATCAATAGTACTATCAATGAAAGACCCAGTTAGCCAAACATCAAGGCAACTTGCCAATTAAGCTTTCAACTGATTGTTGTATGACTCAATGGCTTTTTTTGTCTTGAGACCCTGTGACACAGGGTTTGGACCCTTTGTCCTCCTTTGCTGTTAAACACACCAATAGTCAGGCTTATTCGTCATTTGTAGCTTACATAATAGCATCATTTGTTTGCCTTTTAGGAGTCTCGTCCATAGCACAAACGTTGCTAGTCGAAATTTTAAAGTTTAATCAAACGCGACGTACCTGTATCAGGTAATTATTTATATATTTATTTATTTATGTATTTATTTATGTATTTATTTATTCCTTTATTTATTTATATATTTATTTTTATATTTACTTAGTTAGTTAGTTAGTTAGTTAGTTAGTTAGTTAGTTAGTTAGTTAGTCACTCATTTTTTAAAAACCTTCATGCAGGATAGAAACATTTCAGTGCTACATACACTGGTACTAGTATTCGTCCTGTATAAAAAATAATAGAATTTAGCGAATTCATCAAAGCTTTGAGGTATCGCTNCATGGCATGCTGGGATACTGACCAACCAAAAGGGAGTCCCTTCTTACAGAGGGACTCTGGGAAGTAATTTTTATGTCTTGTTTTTCATTGTGTATTTCTAGTCCTGTCCTCTTTGTTCAGCTCTTCCATGTATAGATATATCTGAGAAAGACAATAATGACCCCACCGTTTATCAATAGTACTATCAATGAAAGACCCAGTTAGCCAAACATCAAGGCAACTTGCCAATTAAGCTTTCAACTGATTGTTGTATGACTCAATGGCTTTTTTTGTCTTGAGACCCTGTGACACAGGGTTTGGACCCTTTGTCCTCCTTTGCTGTTAAACACACCAATAGTCAGGCTTATTCGTCATTTGTAGCTTACATAATAGCATCATTTGTTTGCCTTTTAGGAGTCTCGTCCATAGCACAAACGTTGCTAGTCGAAATTTTAAAGTTTAATCAAACGCGACGTACCTGTATCAGGTAATTATTTATATATTTATTTATTTATGTATTTATTTATGTATTTATTTATTCCTTTATTTATTTATATATTTATTTTTATATTTACTTAGTTAGTTAGTTAGTTAGTCACTCATTTTTTAAAAACCTTCATGCAGGATAGAAACATTTCAGTGCTACATACACTGGTACTAGTATTCGTCCTGTATAAAAAATAATAGAATTTAGCGAATTCATCAAAGCTTTGAGGTATCGCTCGTTATTTCATTGCTTCTATTGTGTATCAATTTGTTTTTCTACTATTTTCGTTATGTCATGTATCAGTTGATGATTTCGTGTGAGAAGCAATTTCAACACCAAACTGCTTCATCACAAAAAACATACATCAAGAACATTCACGATAGGTGGATTATTTTGTATCATAAAATATGCTTTCTGGATACTTGTCTAATTTTTGTGATCTTTACTTGAAATCAGCTCAGTGCTTATTAATGATGAGACATTTTAATCGACTGGAGTTGCCCATCTATTTCTAAATTTTATCAGTTTGGTCAATGTAAAGGGTATTTTTAAGTGTCTGAAATTACCATGTAAAATTGAATTCCTGAGAATCTATAGGATCAATACAAAAATCAGTCCCGAAGCTGAGTTAGATAAAGGGAGCTACTCCCGTTTGTGAAAATATTTCAGTCTATTCCGTCCTTTTTAGAAAAGGTGTGGGTTAGCAAAATATATTTTATTTGGAAAAGAAATATACAACCTATTATCTGTCTTATGACTGCCTTGCATCATGTAACCCATGTCATCAGAAATACAGTTCATAATTCATCTGACCTTCTCAGTTACTTGAGTATTGTCTCTATAAAATAAAGTCAAGAAAAACAGTGTCACCCACCCCTTAAAAAAAGAATTCCAGTTTCCTCCCTCCTGTCCATGGCGAGCCAGCTTCGTCATTGATAAAAATACAAATGACTCAATGAATATTTTATTTAGTTCTTTTGAGTACTTGGCCTATTGTCAATCACTGTTTTGATCCATCTACATTAAAGTTTAGATTAGTTTTTATCACAAAAACCGTCCGATTATAGCCTTTTGAGATAAGATAAGACGAGTTACGAAATAGGGGTCAGCTCTTGTTGACAACTCAGTATTTTGGCATAGATGTGACCCCAAATTCAAAATTGCATTCCATGAGCTATTCACAGTTACTTTTTTTTCACTTGAAGACTTGTTCTTGTCTTACTCTCTGATATGAATACTTTTTTTCTCCAAAGGAAAGGGAACTCCGAACCTCAAATTCAAAAATAACATTCTGTATTGAGTGATTTCTGTGTAACAAAAACCATCACAATGCGTACAAAATTAGAGATAATGAAGTCAAAATATGAGGAACAACATTAAGGCTGATTCGCATTCGGCATAATTACTAATTTAATATGCAAAGAAGATCCCTTCCGACAACAATCGGAAACTAACGCCACAGTTTATTCCAAAATCATGGCAGTGATGATTTCAATATATGTGGATAGAAGTTTCGGTCATCAATTAACTGTTTCATCCATTGTCAGGCACAGAACTAGGAAATGGCACTAGCAATAGAGTACAATCCTTTACCTATCAAGTGACCAAGTGTTTGTGTCTCTGATTTGATCACCATGTTAATGAAAGATGTTCTACCAGCTGATTCTAATAAGACCACTTTTCTTGCTCTAACAATTTGTTTATTTTTTAATATGATACGGTAACAGCTTACAGGATTCAGGGCCTCACAAATTGGGCGACAACCCATTTAAATCGATATATTGTGTAAGTTTAATTTGCTTCATCTCAGTCTTTACTTGTACACCAACAATCCTACAAGTCCTGTTAATCGTGTTTAATTTTGTTTACTTCTATTTAAATATCTTTAAGCGTGTTAATTCAATACTGTATTTCAATTACTAACATAGTTACAAAAACTGAAAGTAAGATAGGTTATACTCAACATTATTTCCAGTTGTTTTTATTTATTTTCTTATTTAGATATCAAGAAAACATTGCGAAGAAACCTATTTACTTCTGAGTTGCTTTTCCTCGAGGTCAAAATAAACAATTTGCTTTTCCTCAAGGTCAACATAGACAATCATCTCTAACCCCATTTTTCACATTGTTTATCTATAAAAAAATCATCTGATAAATAAAGAAATAGCATGAAAAAAAGCAGAATATGGTTAATAACGAATCCATATTGTGCACATGTTGTCGTTTGCCTTCTATTTCCTTTTTACAGACAAGATCCAATTTACAGCAGAATTTGCCTTGTCAAAGACAACCTTATCCCCAAAACAGCGAGGCATGAATTTCTTGTTACGAAATCACCCAATAAAGATAAGCAGTACGTAATTATCCATTATCTTGTTTTCTTCATAATTTTTATTAATTTTTGGTTTCTTTCTATTTTGAATTTTACCTACAAGGAAGGTACACATTTAGTATTTCGTCACTGATATGAGAAAAAAGATTGGGTGTGGTACATTGAGCAAATTGGCGAGACTTCACCAAGGCACTTCTTACATGACACACTGATGATCTACCAGCTTGCCTTACTACTTGAGTCTTGAGATTTTCAATGTTAAGTTTAATAATAAAAATTTAAATGAAAGTACTTAGTTAGCATTTCATATTAATATAAATAGTAGTGATCAGACCGTAAAGTTAACAACTTATTATGCTAGAGGTTGAAGACTGTGTCTCAGCAAGATCCAAGGGAATTCTGTGCCTATTTCGTTTCTCTGCTCAAAGTAAATTTCTAACAATTGGACATTGTACGTGCTGTCGGGAATAGGAGAACAAACCAGTCAACAAAATAAAATGAATAAAAAGTAGAAAGAAAAATTATCAAAGGAAGAAGGTAACCCTCCACGTTGAAATGGCTTTACTCCACGTCATACATAACAAAGATCTGAAATTGCACCACACGATTAGAAACACGTTTTGGTGGATCAATTTTCATTTAACTTTTCCTGCCGTTGTCTCTTAAACTTGGGTCAAGTTTAGGAAAACAACAGATATTCGTCAGTTTTACAGTATCTGTGAAGCTGACGAATATTTAAAATCAATCTTTAAAAAAATGTAGAAAGTAAAAGTTTCACTGGACTTGGTTTTATGGCTTTCCTGTCTGTCTGTCTATCCATCTATCTGTCTATTTATCCATCTATCTATCTGTCTATCTGTCTGTCTATTTATCTTTCTATGTATCTGTATATTTATCTATCTACCTATCTATCTATCTATCTATCTATCCATTAAACGAGTTATTAACCAGTACACCATTTGCAAGTTTAACCTTGTATTTGATAGCCCCATTCTTGTCTCAAGACTCAGTCGATTAGACTTGGTACAAGTCTGTTTCCTGTTTTTCGTACTGATGTCTCTCTTCTAATGTATGAGAAACATCTGTCGTTTTACATGAAAAATTGAAAGTTGAAATAACGCATGAAAGAAAGGTAGGAAAGGAAATAGAAAAAACAAGTTTGTTTAGTAATAATGAAAAAAAACAAAAAAAAAATAAGTAAAGCAAAATAAGTGTATATTTATTTCTCACTAAATATGCATTCTTTGCCCTATCTTACATTGTCCATCCACGAAACTCTAAAATCACTTGACCAGATTGAAAACAACAGTACTTTGTGCGATTAAGCTCCTTTTCTGCTCACTTTGAAAGATTGCCCCGAATTAAACATTTTTATTCTTATTACTATTAACCTTTTTCCATATTACCTCAATTTCTTTCTTTTCTTATTTATTGCAGGTAGCAAAAACAAGAAGAAAACATAAAAATATGCAGCTCTCTTAATTGTGTGACGATTATAGTTGTCCATTCTTGTTAAAGTATCACCACCTATCTGTTAATCAGCTTCTTTTTTTTTTGCCCTTAGATTACAATGTGTTTCCCAATACACCAATAAATGTCTTGGAATACGTGAATAAAATCGTGTTTCTTTTTCTTGAAACAAAGAACCCAAACTACCACAATGTACCAGACACAATGTACCATGCACCATACATCACACAGAACCACATATTTAGTAAGTGGCGGTTTATCAATTCTGTACCCTCTGTTTTAGTGCCTTACTGTGTCACTACAGAAAGGCATTAAAATTCTACAGAATGCTAAAACCCTATAGTTGAAATTCTATTTATTCTGGCTTGGTTAACTCTCGTGCCACAATATGCCAAAAAGGGCCACGGCCTGCAAGGTTGATGCTTGCTTTTTTCGGAGTAAAATAGAATTTCAATAAACCACTCTCAAAGAATACAACAGTCTACTCTTTAATATATGTTGATTAATATTGGATATTTCTTTGATGATTTGGAACTTAACAAAAGAAAAAGCCATTGGTTGGCATCAGGAAGGGCATCCAATCAAGAAATTCCTCACTGCCAAATCAAAGTCCATGTGAAGGGCACCGTCTGAGCCCCAGTTACTGAGGGAAAATGACGTCAAAACAAAACGAAATTCTTTAATGATTTGGGTTTAAGTATTATTTTAGCTATCCAAACATCAATTTGAAGCTACTCTAGGTTGAAACCTATACTAAATATTGGGACCCTTGAATAGTTAACAACCCAAATATGAACAATAAGCCATGCGATAGAAATGATACCATATCTTACAATGACGTGTTTTTTAACTTTGCTTTCACGATGAAGATATGAAGATTTTAAAAAATTGACTAGAGAAGACCCAGGTAGGCAAGAACCTTCATTACACCAGCTAAAGCCATCATGTATTTACACTTTTTGACGCATTTATTAACAAGGGAAAAAATGATAGTATGAAGGATTGAAGGAAGGATAAAACAAACTGCAATCATCATAGTAAAGAGGTGGAAAAATAGAGGGGGTTAAACCATCTATTGGAGCCCATCAAAGAATACTAGGGATGTACAGTCTTGTCACAAATAAATGAAATATCACATCTAATGCAGTTGTTTTCAAAACGAGACTGCTTTTGAAAATGTACCTATAACAATAAATAAAAACTTTTGGCATTTGCTGAAAGCTGAACAGTGCATCTACGTCGTCTTTTTGCTATTTTTGACTTTGGCCTCCAATGACCGATCTTATACATTTGATTTACTTGAAAATATAAAAATACTTGGTCCACAGTGAGATACCAAGTGCCCAGATTTTTAGTTTATTATACAAACACTAGTCTGCAAAGCAATTTGGTTTAAATGTGTCTGTTCTACAACAAAAGTGTTCAATACCATTTTGTTTGATGTAAGCTGTGGCTTTGATACATTATTGATTAGCTGTATCACTCTTGTTACAAACCAAGTCAAGTTTGGTTGTTAAGTATTCTGAAAACGATGAAAAATTTTCACATCTACACTTTGGTTATATATCTGAGAGCTACGATTAGAAAAATAAGTAAAAACGAAAGAAAGAAATATATAAAATATACCAAAAACATACACTATATATCTAAAATATATGATAAACATATATATATTACATTTATCTATATATTCAACAGCTCCGATTAGAAAAACTGAGTACAAGCGAAGGAAAAAAATTATTTCATAGACCATATACAATACACAGTATATATGTGTATATATATATTAATAATATATGATATCATACATATGCGATATATATTATATATATAATATATATAGCCGCCTACTTTATTTGTTTATAAAAAGCATGTACAGTATTTGTAGCATTATTGCCTGATGATCGAAATATCGTGAAACTATTAGTTGCACTCATAGTTCTTATTTTTCGTCTTTTATCTTATCTTATATATATTGAAGACGATTTCTTTGTCTGCTTTGTACTTCCTTTCGTACTTGTAGAACTTATCTTTCATAGACAAACCTAGAAATACTAAAACCTTATTTTTATTCTACATTTAAAAACAAAGTTTATTTTCTTTATTACAATTTAATCACTCAGTACAGAAACTACCAAACAGCACCTAAAATATTGAACAGCCATTGTAAAAGGAATTTTTTAAAAGCTGTCTTGGCGCAAATGTTTAGTATTTTCAATATTTTTAGTTTTGAAGCATTTTTAAAAAATTTGGTATGAAATAGAAAAGAAGTAAAAATAAAAAAATAAAAAATAGAAATTATGTAGTATATCAAATATTTGTGTTTTTATTACAATTAATTTATCAATATAATATTAGTTATTATTTTTTAATGACAAACATATATTCCTTACTTTAACTAATTAACAATAGTTTTCTTTACCGAAATTTTGAGTAGAATTACTATATTTGTATGTGGACATATGCTTTTATTTGCCACAAATTAAAAATGTATGTTTACCAATGCTAAATATATATATATATGTATATATTATATATATATATATATATATTACCATTTCAAGTAAATCTAAACTCCTTTATAAATCAATTCTATAAAATGTTTACAAGACAATACCTTACGTAAAATTTTTTTTTCTGAAAAACACTCCCAATTGAAGTTGGTTGAATTTCCATATTCGTCCACTTAAAGCTATTAGTCAATATTATTCTTCATTTTAGCAATGGTGTGGTTTTTGTGTGTACAAAGATAGTGAATAATGCAAGGGTGAGTCCAGTCACCTTCACATAATTGACTAGCCTTTGTAAGATGGACGTGTTCCAAAGCCCTAAAAGAGCTGCTTAAATAGTGACGATTATAAGAGAAAATGGATCAAGATTTGTCGCAAAACAGCCAGCTACGAAGGAAAAACCGTTTATTGAAAGATCTGTTAGTTTAAACCTAATATTAATAAAGCAATAAAGCCTGAACACTGATAATACTGTTTGTTTTTCTGCATAGGTCATAAGCAACTTTTCTCTCAATAGTTGGAACATGGGTAACGATCCTTTTATGGAATAAGAAGCTTTTAGCAAAGGTCTGATTTTTGATATTGTTGCCACTGCTAATTTTTTATGAAAAAAACATTTACGTTCATTACGTAAAAACTGATACCAATTCAGTTTCTACGTTTTTGAAGAATATAAAAATAACTGATCGAATACTATAAAAATATATTTCCTGCCGTGAAATTATAAAATAGTTTTCATATATATATATATTTATTTATATATATATTTATATATATATATATATTTGTATATTTTTTTATATACGTATTTATATATATATTTATAATATCAACGAATTTTATTTACGAACAATCAAATCCACTAAAAATACAAAATTAATTCCAAATTGAAAAATCTTACTAACCTCGCTAACGAAAGCCTTAGTACTTTAAAGAAAAATTGAGAGAAATATCGACTCATCAATTATAAGGAACAATTTCCTTACGATGTCCAAAGTCAGAAATGGTAGTCAAATATTCGGTAAATACATAAATGAAAAACTTCTTAATTAAAAAGTAACTTTTAATATTTATAACATTGAATATTGTTGCTAATACCTTTGACCCAAAGATNATTTATATATATATTTATAATATCAACGAATTTTATTTACGAACAATTAAATCCACCAAAAATACAAAATTAATTCCAAATTGAAAAATCTTACTAACCTCGCTAACGAAAGCCTTAGTACTTTAAAGAAAAATTGAGAGAACTATCGACTCATCAATTATAAGGAACAATTTCCTTACGATGTCCAAAGTCAGAAATGGTAGTCAAATATTCGGTAAATACATAAATGAAAAACTTCTTAATTAAAAAGTAACTTTTAATATTTATAACATTGAATATTGTTGCTAATACCTTTGACCCAAAGATAATACACTTCATACCTGCTTTCGTAGGAACCGGCAGATTATATACCACTGTTATCAGCAATTAAACAGGAAAGCTTTAAAACGGACTAACCTGGTGATCCTCTTCCTACATGACACTGATTCTGAAATATCTGGAACAAACTCTCATAGTTCAGAATATTAATTCTATTTCAGAAACACATTTTTACTGCTGTATAAAAACCGACATTTCTTATTCTTGGTCATTAGAGTCAATTTTTTTCTAGGTTTTTCATTACTGAGTTCTATCAATAATTCATAGATACTATGTTTACATCAACACGTCTGCCGGTGATTCGGCTGTCAACGCAATTCTTACAAACTATAAATATCAGCACCAGCTGACCCTTTTTCAAATTTTTAAAACTTTTCTTCCGTTCTAAACCGGTGTAAGATGTTCCTTATTTCCTAAAAATTATCACAAGCAAAATATTTGATGTGCATTGAAATCACCCACTGAAGTTTGTCTTTTTATATTGATTCAACTATTTGATGTTTTGTTCTCATTTACACTTCCTGAATGGTACATCTATTTAAAATGCTTGCCAAGCATTCTATTTTTCAACGAAACACGTAGCTAAATAGGTGTGAGTCCATTTTCTCAACTTGATCAAAATGCATACATCTTTGACCCAGAACCTTTATGATGAGTTTCTAAAAAAAATAATGATGTCAGCACCTGAGTTTCATTCAAATGCTGTAGATTGATTGCTTTGTGAAAACAATAAAAGTCCTTGGGCTTCTTTTAACTATCTCGCTAACAGCTAACTAGCTTTTGAAAGAGAATTCTAGTTTTGCTTTTGGTTAAACTTAGCTGACTAGTGAACAAAAAAGATGAATTTGACAAGACGTATTTTATTCCATTTTCTAATTCTTGATGAAAAAATTAACAAGTGGAAACTACTTTCCAAAATATTCCTTTTTTTAAATTTTTGAAGCAAATTACAACCAACACACAATGCAATCGAAGTAAATCATAAGACACTGAATTCTGTTCATTTACGGAAATATTTTTTAAGAGAAATCAATTTCTCTTTCTTATCTTTCACTGCATCAGAATTCCCCAAGAAAAATTTGTTTTTTATTATTAAAATATAGATTTTACGTGAAGTAGTGTTTTTAAACCAGCAAACGGTTTCTGCTTTAATTACATTTCCAAAACGTCCTGAGCATCAGCTTTTCATCCTTTTAAAAGTAGAAGCAGTAGTAGTAGTAGTAATAGTAGTAGTAGTAGTAATAGTAGTAGTAATAGTAGTAGTAGTAATAGTAGTAATAGTAGCAGTAGTAGTAGTAGTAATAGTAGTAGTAGTAGTAGTAGTAGTAATAGTAGTAGTAGTAATAGTAGTAATAGTAGCAGTAGTAGTAGTAGTAATAGTAGTAGTAGTAATAGTAGTAATAGTAGCAGTAGTTATAGTAGTAGTAGTAGTAGTAGTAGTAGTAGTTACAG
>RDPX01000056.1:2032165-2052888 GCA_003991215.1 Morbakka virulenta
TCTCTCTCTCTCTCTCTCTCTCTCTCTCTCTCTCTCTCTCTCTCTCTCTCTCTCTCTCTCTCTCTCTCTCTCTCTCTCTCTCTCTCTCTCTCTCTCTCTTTGGAAATTGTTTCAATGAGCTTTTTTCTCTTGTTCTTCCCTTGACGAATTTCGTATGGTCTATACATCTTGCTAAAATTCCTTACCCGAAAAGGAATTCTAGCAAGAAGTTCGAAACGAAAGAAAGACTTCGCAAAAAGTCTGGCTATTCTACTAGCTTCTTCCTTCGCACATCGAAACTTTGCAACTCTCTTCTATCTCCTTGTTTTCCCTACACGTTTGATTTTCCTTCTTTGAAATCCTCTTTCAATGGTCACCTTGTTTTGTTCTTCTAATTAATCTCTTTTTCCTATCTCTCTCTCCTGGAAAAGATGAGGTCACTTGTGTCTTGCCAAGAGTGAAATGAATTTTTCAAATCGTCGTTAGAGCAATATCCTTTTATTTTTATATTCTTATTGGAAAAAATAAACATACTTACTTCATTTGAACTGTGTACTAAATTATTAATAGAGAAAACACGTGATGACGACAAAAACCAATTGATACCCGTGGAAAACTACAGCTTGCTTTAGAATAAAAAATGGAACAGTAATATGCGTCTTCAAAGACATTAATATATTCCTTTACAGACAGTGACTGTTTCGCAATGTGATACTGCGCATTTAACCAACAATGGAAAACGTACTTAACTAAGCCAAATTTTCTAATCTAATATTTTCGCCAAGACATGCCCATTTTACAAAATGTAAAATTATATTTTAGAAACTGGAATAAATTGCTAAGAAAGACCTGTGACTTTATGAAAAGATAGTAGTTGCCTGTATTAGGATGGATCCTGGATTTCAAGAATTGAAGACGTCTGACTACTGAGTAAATGAAGTGGTCCAGGTGATATTGATAATCAGCATGAAGCAAAATGTGGCAAAGTTCGATCCTAAATTACTTATTTAGGTTACCAAGACAATTGAGCAATATGCCAGGATTGGTTACAACTACTGTCAACAAACATTGCCATAAGTTCATAGAACTTTTTATTTGATTTTATCAGCATGATTTCTTTGACTTGACTGAAATACAAGTTGTCAAAATACAACTGTCCATTTGTCTGACTGCTGTTTTTGGAAATGACATTAGCTGTTACTATGAAAATACTATTTCACATGGCATTCAAATTACCTTTGATAGTGTTTTAATTAAAAACCAAGGATGGCAAGTTCAATATTGTCTGATCAATTCAAAGATTCAAAATGCATTAAAAAAAGCTCATTTAACTTGAACCAAATTAATCATGATGTAGTGAGCCTTGAGTAGTTCCTTGATATTGAAAAACAATCTTTTTTCATTAATCACTATGCTAAAGAGTTGATTATTAAAACAAAATAATATGATAGGCCATTTTTGGAACTATTTTAATTGACATAAAAAGATAATAATAAAGGTATTATGATCATAGAGTTATGGAGTTTTCTCTTTCTTTTGTGTCATACGTTTAGAAATAGGGTTTGCTCGGTATGAAAGGTGTTTTTAGATTGCTCTCACAC
Organism: Morbakka virulenta; assembly: GCA_003991215.1. NCBI lineage: Eukaryota > Metazoa > Cnidaria > Cubozoa > Carybdeida > Carukiidae > Morbakka > Morbakka virulenta. The sequence continues at coordinate 2,033,746 of RDPX01000056.1, forward strand.
AACATGAAAAGAGATTTTTGGTTTGAAGTAATATTTCCTCATAAATAATGAACCCAGTAATAAAACTTTAAACATTGACTTTATTAGCTCTGAAATACTCTAAAAATATAGGATCCTGGTCCAAATCCTTACTCTGTAGCATACGATTTGCTAACAATATTCTCTTCATAAAGCATTACTCTTTTTTCTTAACTAAAATTGTAAAAGCGGTCAGTAGGATTTAATTCTTTGATTATGTCTAAAGCAGATGTGAATATCTTTAAAACTGGTCTTACAATCCTAACACTCATGTAGTCTGTTAATTTGTTAGATTTAATCTGTAATATATCATTTCGAGATAGTCCTAATAAGAAATCATTGGTATCTATAAAAGACATTTTTTTCCGCTACTCAAATTTATGTGGAAATTTCTCCAAAAACGTATACTTCTTGAGTCTTGTTTTCTTTTAATTATGTGGAAAAAACCCATTTCAACTGCTTCAAAATATAGATCTGGTATATTTTGTTGGAGAGAGAAGCACAATTTCACAAAAACCCCCCAAATTTAATGGATTTTTCACTTAATTATGACAAATGGATGAGAATTTTAGCATATGCAAAAGTCATACGCACAAGCAGAGGTATATCAAAAAAATTAATAGTTAAATTTTGCCATTTACATTAGAAGTTTAGAAAAATAGTGTTTTAAGTTAGTTGATCAATAAAGCAATTGCCTTCTCTGCAAAGACCTAAAAATCCAGGAAAACTACACAGAAATTTATTATTTCTATGAATTAAAGTAGCTCGTACAAATTTTGTTTTAAAAAAAGACATAAATTGCTAATAAAAGCATAGCAAACCAGCAAATTTGAAAACATAAAATAAACCTCACATGGGGCGTTTTTATAACAAGGTTAAGGAAACCTTTAGATGACAGTATAGCTCTGTAATAAACCCTTTTTCTAATGAGCATTTGATGTATAACAGCAAGAACTTGATGGGAAGAGCTCGCTTTGGGTGTAGTCTGATCCTTTTTAAGACAGAGAGGCAACCACAATGTTGCACGTGTTATAATTCAAAAATTTTAAATCTGATAAATGTTTTGAAATTTGTTTTCAAGGAGGCTACAAACAAATATTCACTGTGAACTAAACATTATACAAGTTTATTTTTTTTTTGCATCTGAAATTCGAAATGCTGATGAATAAATAAAGTGTAACCATATACTAAAATTTTGATAGAAGAGGTTTCATTAATTGCTAGTGTTATATATATATATATATACATATGCATATGTATATGTATATGTATATGTAAACGTATATGTATACGTATATGTATACGTATATGTATATGCATATGTGTATGTATATTTTTATGTACATGTATATATATGTATATGTATATGTATATGTATATGTATATGTATATGTATATGTATATGTATATGTATATGTATATGTATATGTATATGTATATGTATATGTATATGTATATGTATATGTATATGTATATGTATATGTATATGTATATGTATATATATATGTATATGTATATGTATATGTATATGTTTATATATATGTATTTTTATATTTATTTGTATATGTATATGTCTTTTTATATGTATGTTTATGTGTATTTGTATTGGTATGTGTNGCGTTGCTGTCAAATTTTACAATCGGAAATAAGTAATTAGATGGTTTTCAGAGAAATAAAAAACAAATTGCAAACAAGTGAAATAATAGAGGAGTTTTATTTCACACAGTACAAGAGAAAAATTGAACAATTAAATATGTCTGGATTTTGTCAACAAATTTCCTAACCTGATGCGTTGTTCTTATATTTTTAAATAAAGTAGAACGGTAAAAGAAAATCTTACTTTCTTTCCAGTTATTAATCATTGAAACATGTCCACATCAATATTTCCTTCCTTGTCAGTTAGCAATCAAGACAAGGGTAGTTCTTTCAATAGGCATACTTGAGTGAACGGAAATGGTACAATTATATACTTACCAGCGACCGATCCATTTCTCGGTTCTGTTCATTTACATGATTGTGACACGCTGAGGCATGACAGACCACTGGTCTCATGGGAACATTACTGATAAATTATTAAACATATGTTTGAACTAACAACAATTTTGAATGAAAATGAAATCTATTTTATAGCCAGCAGTCAAGAGATCGCTTTGATAAAACAAGTCTTTGACGTAGTAAAGAGTTTTAAAATCCTTTTCATTTTTATTGTAGTAAGGTGAACAAGAAACTGGAATGCAACTATTAAATTTTGTACAATATTTTTCATTACTTTCTATGACTTATTTCTGAAATTCCAATCTCTCTTTGTTTTCTGGAACTGAGTTAAACCAATGGTGTGTTTGATAAATATTTTTAAGAATTTACAATCCAGAGAGGAAAAAGAATATTAAGATTATACAGCCCACAGCTTTGTTTATATAGCTCCAAAGTAGTTAATAAGTTCCTAATGGTATTATTAAAAGTACTTATTGTATAAAGAATTTCTTTATTTTTCCCTCCACAGTAAGGTCTTAAATAAAAGGGGAACCGGAGTTGAACCCCCCTTCCCCCGTGGAATGTAATAGAAAAGAAAAATAATTCACTATTTTAATAAGGATTTTTGTAAAATATTGCCTTCCCATATAAATAACAAGAACAATAAAGCTCAACGTCTGTACCTCCATTTTTCTTCGTACTTTTCAATTATATTATTATACCCTTGTCCTTCCGTCTCCTGCTCTACTGAAGAACACAAAATCATTTGACGAGCCACAAAATCATTTCACCAAGCTCTTCAAACGTTGTCAGTCACAGTGACAACAGTGGTTTGTTTTTCTTTGTTTTTGTTTTTGCTTTTTTTGTTTTTACGCCATTTTCCCCCAGTAACTGGGACTCAGACGGTGCCCTTCATAGGGACTTGAATTTGATAGTGAGAAATTCCTTGGCTGGATGCTCTTCCTGACGCCAACCTATGGCTTTTCCTTTTGTGAAGTTCCAAAGCCGTCCTCTCGGGGAATCGAACCCGAAATTCTTGGCTATGGTGTAGTTGCACTAACCATTAAGCCACGTCTCCTGGTATCATCTACAGAAATCTGTGATTGAGTTTCCTTTGATTTCTTTGCATGTGTCAACAATCCACTCCATTCCCATTCGTTTCGAAACAGGTTTCATGTTTCGATCTTCGGTAAACTCACATTCACAGTTTGCAAGATTTTCATTTTACCTTTCCATCATAAAGGTTTGTCCACATACATTATATTTTATTAAAAGCATTGAGTACTCTGTTCTGGAAAAACAGCGTACTGTAACTGAATTTTTCTCTGCTTGATTCTCACACAATTCATCTTCTGATATTGGCAGAAACCCAACACCAATACTCTTCGATCAAATATAAATTAATGTTAAGTATCATGCTTCCACAAAATTGCACCTGACGGAACTGCGATGCCTCTTGAACTCTTCACCTAACTCCTTGGCATTCTGCTTCCCATTTTTAACACCGCCTACTTTTATTTCAAGGGTGAAACAGACCGACAGGTATACCCTGTCACGATCAGTGAATTACAGCTTTAATTTCTTTTTTTTCCCTAACATTTATTAAAGCATCCCTGGCTAACGAATGCAGGAAGTTCTTGATGCTTTACAAGTCGGGAAAGATGTATTACGTCACAATTCACGAGTTTCTCGCTTAAAAGAGAACAAATAGTTTGCTTCTTTGTAATTTTTCTTTTCAACTAAAAACAGAAAAAGGTCACCCGTAGTTCGTATCCTTCCTGAGCACAAAGCCTATCGCAATTTATATTTAAGAACCATAAACAGAAAATATCGTGGAAGCATACGCTCGCTTCATACCGATCTTGACAGTCACAAATAATATGTGGAAGAAAACATTTTTGTGTTTATAACCTTTTTTATTTTTTCCCCTCAAGACTCCATCTTTCAAAAATGTATTCACAACGAAGCCTTTTTTACAGGATATCTCGTCAAGCGGGTTACCAAGGGTCTCTTTGTTAAGTGAGTCACCAGATATGATTGAATTTAGATGACGCAACTTTAAAATCTTTATCAAATTGTGATGTTAAAACTGTAATAAGTGACAAAAATCCAAAAGTCTGAAAAGCAACTACCTAAAGTGATACACACGATATTATTGCAATTGGATTGATGGTATAACTTTATAACAAAAATAGCAAAGTATTATCCAAAATATGAAAATATTACCAGGAGCAGATTGCAATGGTGAAGTTCAGCTTCTGAACATAGATTTTAAAGGAAGGTTGAATAAAAGAGAAAAATCAACATCAATCCTGACACTAAATCCCTGGAACATTAGAAAATTACAAAATTAAGAGTTCAAAAAGGTTCAAAGCTAAGTACAAAGAAGAGAAAACACCACGTGAACTCTAGAAATCAGTTTATACCTAAAGCCATCACTAAAATAAAAAAGAAAGAACAAATGGATTTCTCCACGAAACGTAGAAAGGAATAGAAACAGGACGCAAAATGAAGACCGAGGGATTAATGTCTGCAGAACAGACTGCAAAAGTTGAAAGACAAGCAAGAAAAGACAAAATAAAATTTGTCAATAAGTAGTACAGTATAAGCAAACCAAAGCTATCACTGACTCGGCTAAATATTATATAAGAAGGTCAGAAATTTGATGAAGAATTTAGAGCTTTTGAAAGATTTAAGAAAAGATAAAAGTGGAACTATCCTCAACGACGGCAAAAACATCAAGGGAAGATGGAAATATTTGTGTGTAAAACGGGAGAAAGGAAATGACAATGTTGCAATAAACATTACTCATCATCCAACGAACATAGAGTGAAACCTGAGGTCATCCCCCATAACATCACTGCTTTCTGCGATTACAAAGACAATCAGAGACATAAACAATGACAAAATCCCTAGGGTTGATAAAATCCCGTTAAACTAAATCAGAATTGTTGAAAGACAACTGGCAGTTTCTTTCATGGATTGTGCATCTGCATTGGTAACACAAAGAAGTGGCCAAATGGATTCCGGACATCAATCTTTATTCCAATATCAAAAAAGTTGACACTGTAGAATGCATCATCAATAGAACAATTACACGGATTTATTATTAAAGCAAAATCTTTCTACAGGTCATCCCCAGCAAAATGCAATCAAAAATGCGTGCCGAAATTGCTAAAGAACAATATGCTTTTCGCCCAGCTTATAGAAATAGTTATAGAAATAGTTATAGAAATCAATTTCTAAATTTTAAAGTAGTCAATGAAAAGAATATGGAGTTTAAAAGAACTTATAAATTTTATTTTTCACCACAAAAAAGCTTCGACAGAGTTGTCGGTCATGAATATAGATTTTCCCGCTTTTGTCATGAAATTAATAAAAAGTTTCTATGACAACCAAAGAGTCATAGTCAATATATGCTAATAATGATTATTCCAAAATCAGACAAGGGGTGAGACAGAGATGCATACTATCCCCTCATGTTTTTTAATTATACGAGCAACTTATTTTGAGGGAACTACTTCATGGTTTTAAAGGTGCAGTCAAAGTAAGTGTCAGATATGTCAAACATTTATAGTAAGCTGGTACGTTTATACTTATTGCTGAATCAATGGCTTAACTAACATAACTGAAAAATGTGGTAAGAATTTCCAGCAAATCCTTAAAATTCTAACTAAACGCAACCAACACAAAAGTCAAGAAGATAATAACAGATTAATAGAGCTATAACCATAAAAATGTTAAGATCTTAATGAGATGATGTAGTTAAAAACGTCAACGAGTTTTGCTGTCTTGGGGCTTTCTTTACCAACACCGACAATGTCTCAGAAGAAATCAGAAAATAATTGAAATTTAAAAAAATGCATTTATCTCTTTAAATATCATAGATCCCATTACTATGGAATCAAACAGGAGTAAATCCTAGAAGCCCTTGTATTACCAGTAGCTACCTATGATTTTAAATGCTGTGTAATAAAAGTAATGACAAAAAATGAGTTTCTGCGTGGAATAATGGAGATCAGGTGCATTGAAAACCCTTCCATTCTCTGGGTACTGCTTAAATGGGTGATACGTACCTCTTTAAAGGTAAAATAAAACAAAAACTTGCTTTTGTGTCTCTTACTGTTGCACGGCGAAACAACTTGAGTCAAGATTTCTTGTTTGGGACTGCATAAGACAAAGAAAGGTAAGCCAAAGACATGTTTTTCTGGCCACCTAAGAAAATCATCTAAGAAAATCTTGATCACTGATCGCATCTTTTAACACCCCTACACATTTTCTTGGAAAATATTGTTCTTGATAGTACAATAAGAAATTTTTTAACAAACTTGAAAACGGATTGTTCTTGTTTTGGTTAATACTTTCCTTCTTCATAGTTTGCCTCAGTTATTTATTCTCTCATAAATCGTTTTGTATTTTATCTTCTTTTAAAACAGATATTTTGTATATTGATTCAGAAGTGATCTTGGCGTCTTCCGCAAGAATATTAAAAATTAAACTCTGTTAAATCTCTTCCAGCATACCCACTGGCCTGGGTGCCAAAGTTTATGTGGAAATACTCAGCCAATCTTGAAATATCAGCCTTTAAACAAACTGCCTAATAGACTAATACATACACACAAATATATATATATATATATATATATATATGTGTTTCTTGATAAAGTCTGTTGTAGACAGACGAAAATTTGAAATAATAAATAAAAATTTGATTTACTCAAGTAAATGTTGGCATACTTTCTTTAGTCATTTCCTGTGTCAAATATTATTGTTATTAGCTGAAGGAGTTTGTCAGTGTTGGTTTGGCATATTTACTGTGTCGAATATATATATATATATATATATATATATATATAGCTCAGTTATAGATAGGCATATGTGGGTTCTTCGGTCCAGTGTAGTGTGTCATCCTTTATCTTCCGTAATGAAAAATTTGATTTGTGCTACGCTTGAACAAGCAGATATCTCTTCTAATGTACTCCTCGCTTAAACCATCATTTTCTGGTAAGAAAACATCATATCACTATGATTTATTGTAAGCCGACATAAAAACAAATTTTATTTAACCGATTTGATTATTGTTTCCACTACAAGTAAAAATTCTGGTATCTGTATTATTACCAGTTTGATTTTACTGTTAACAAATAAACGTTGGTTAGATAGAGACCAAAATGATTCGTGTGCTTTGATTGTAGGCTATGTCATATGTGGTCAAGATCTGGATTTGTTAGATTGGTTTCTTCCTGCTAATATTTTTGGTCATGTGTTTCGATTATTTATTGAGATTCCGTCACCTGTTCCGTTTCAATAGTTTGTTTGAAATCAATCGCTTTTCTTTGAAAACTTCTCTTTAAACTTTGGTTAATTATAACTTACAATGACTTGGTTTCTGATTTATTCTAATAAACTCTTTATGTAGTAGAAGAAAAAGAGGGAGTTTTTGCCTTACGATAGGTCTTAGGGCTCTTCTAAGGTTAGAATGATTAGAATACAAAGGAACTGTTTTGCAGGTTAGTGGTCTAGAAATGAGACAAGGCTGTATGTTGAGGTACTCTCTTTTTCAGGTGCGACTTTTAGAAAATGACAATTTCAGGTAGTTTGCAGCTGAAAGGTCAGGCAATAAGTTCTAAAGTGAGCATACTGTTAGCTGCAAGACAGAAGAGACAGAAAACTGCATAGTTTTTAACTTGGCGTATGTGTACTTATCATAGCCATTACACAAATGAAACGCTTTTAGTGCAATATAAATGGATATCATTAAGATTGTATCTTTATATGCTGGGCACATTTTGAAAGAGTACACAACAATTTGTTGTTATTATTCTGGTTTGTCAAATGCTAAACTAAACAAAAAACTGAATCGGTCATCCAGTTTCCACTCAGAGAATTTTCGTCCCCAGTATTAGTAATTTTTTTCTTAATTTTTCAAAACGTGTTATAAAGTTAAAGAAATTAATTAACCATATATTCTCTTAGAATTTCATTTAATGTTTCTTTTCGGCTTTTTGGTCGTGGATGAGTTTGATACGAAACTTCAAAATTTTTTCAATGGTAACCTTGCTAATAGCTATGTAATGATCCCAAAGTCTATAACATTTCTTTGGTTCTTTTTGGATAACTCACTCAATTACAGACCCATCTACGAATTATGTTACCATTAGACTACTTACGTCAGCATAAGTGATATCTCTTTGATATTTTTAATTCTTGTTTATTATTCATACAAGCAACACTATTTTACACCAGCTTAATCCCTGCCATTTCTATCACTAAATTTTCTTTTTCTCCCAAGGATTAATTTTCCAGCTTTGGTATTGGAGTCACCTATGAGATCTCCATTTCCTGGGGTTTATATTCTTCCATAGCTTATGTTATATCAATTTTTCAAAACTGCTATATTCTATTCATCGTATATTGATTCAGGAACACAACCTTGGACAATAAACAAACATGGTTGGATAGACAGCATCATTAAAGACTGAATTTCTAAATAGCTGTACCTAAATGCAAAATCTACGAATTATTTTGTACGTACACTTTTTCCATCATTATTAATAATCCGAAGAAAAAAGAATCCATACAGCTCTGGGTCAACATCACAAAAGGCTAACCAACCTTAATCAAGTCATAATTATGATATATTTTTACTATTTTAAGAAACAGCAGAAAATATTTTGATTTTAATTCTACTCTATGCATTGTGTTTATACAGTTAACAAAATCCTTTCAAAGTTTTAATCTTCTACGAATTATACTAGAATGCAAAGACACTCAAGTTATATCCATCTCTTAATACTGACTTGAGCCTTGAAAGTGTTAATCAAATGCCATCTAAGGACAAATATCTCATTAAAATACTAAAAGTAGTAAAACAAGAAGATTCATAAAGTTGTAATTACATCAATTTTCGTCTTGATAGTCATCGCAGCTCTTATATAGGACAATAAAAAGCCACTCTGGTTGCACGATCCAATTAGAAGACAGATAATGTCAAACCTCAGTTTTCTTAATGAGATTTTAGGTGAATGAGTATAAAATATGGCATTGAAAAACTCCAAAATCAGTTAAACATATTTTATGGCTTTTGCTGAAATGGGCCTAAATATCAGCATTGAATTAATATAGACGTTGATGAAATGTAAAATATTAGTCAAGTATTAGCAGCCCTAAATATTACTATAGAAATAATATCATAATTAGTAAATCAATAAACATCAATATCCATTTAAACCGAATAAACCAGGTCAATAAATTCATCAAGGTGGGCCACAAATTATTTTGCAATAACAACAATGTATAGCAGTAAACATGAAGAGTAATTACTTCAAAGGAAAAACGAGTTCATGAGACCTCAAATAACACCAAAATTAGATTTGAAATTAGGAAGAATCCCAGCTTCACTCTTTGTATACGGTACACTGTATCTTGCTATTGTTTGAAAGTCTCCTAAAATGATTTTATAGGTGTCAAGTTAAGGGATCACAGATATAGGAGCTTTATCATGTCAGACGTAGTAAGCTTTTTCTGAGTTACGTATTTTCCCCATCATCAGGCCACAACTGGTTAGGTACAGCTATTATTTTACGTTCACAATACAGTCCAAGGTGGTGAGAGACATGGAGTTGTTTTGAAGAGTCAAAGTTAGAGCATGAATAGTAGGACCATCAAGATGAGATATAGAGTCTAGTCGAAACAAAGATAACTAGCAGTCAACATTAGGATAACTATTACTAACACTGCCATTGAGGGTAGTCTAAGAAACCCCAAGAATATGAGGGGGATTAGAATGAAGAAAAACTTTCACAAAAGAACAAATTTGAACCGAGACCTTTAACATTACTGACAGCTAAGGAGACTATTATGGAGACCTGTATTACCTCGCATTGAATCTAAATCCTTGGATATACAGTCAGTCTTGGGTCCGATGATTTTTTACACACCTTTATCATTGAAGGTCGCCTGGTTACTGGCGGGTATTCGTTTGATCAAAATTGCCACAAGAAAAATTGCAAATAGAAATCGATTTCCAAAGCGATCACGTAAATGCAGACCATTTGTATTTTCATCGATCCCTGTGGTAAAGGGGGCGGTATTATATGGAGCGACAGCAGACACTGTCTGCCACAGAATGTCCCCATCTACCTTAAAATGTAATCAAATGTTTCCTATTCCAAATAAAAGAACTACATTAGTTTCGATGAATTCGCAATAGGTGGCAATGGCTTGTTCTATACCATCACTAACATGAAACAAATTTCGAATTCTAAAATTCGGGAAGAATTAGTGGGCGTACTACTTTTTCTACATGTTTGATCACTGAATTTCAAATTGAGTTCACGTTTTGATAGACTCTAATAAAAATGAATATTAAGGAAAACTTCTCTATTTCTCCATATTAATTTATGGCTAAAATCTTGACTGAAATGGTTTTATATATTTCTATTAACTTTGATATACCGATATTATGACAGTTTGATTAAAAATATATCCCTAGTAAGAAAGAAAAGAGAAGTACTAACATGATTTATTATTTGTTTGTTGATATTCGTTTATAACATTCACAAGAAGCAAGCCAATTTGCAAAGAGTTTTGTGACTTTTGTTTACACTCATCACTGTTGATATTGTAGCAAAAAAAAAAAGATTGCTCACGCCATTAGAAACCACTAGAATTGGTCACGAATGATGTTGCTTCAGAGTCACAGTTTATCAATTAAAGCAAACCAAATTTAAACCACTTTTGAGGTAATTATTGTTCATAACTCTTTGTAACACTCAGTGTGACAAATACTAAACGGACAAATAGTTTTCTTTATCTGTAATCAATGTTTATTTGACAATGAAATACTTTTTTCAAGAACAAATTGGTGTAAATATTAAACAGTTAATTTCAGTTTACTTTGCAGGCTGTGACAGAAATGACAGTATGACGTCACAATATTTATTCGACCAATGGCAGCCAAGGAAAACATCCTTTTTGTTGAATTGATTAGTGACGTTTATCCATTTTGAAATCTTATTGTTTTCATAACCGGGGGTAGTATTTCTAGTGATCGCCATTGATGTTTGGACAGGTCAAAACAAAAACTAACCTGCAGATTTAAATGACTCGTTCCAAAATTGTTGCATTATACTATTGATCTCCTTCACTATCACAACTCGTTACCACCACTGACTTAGGATTAGGGTTAAGGAATAAATTCCTACCTTAGAAGCTCGTTTTCTTGCAAGATTTTGAGGTCAACCTTTACAGTTCAAGAGTAACTCAGTTCAAATGATGCTGCCCCCGTTTTTTTAACAGAAATATTACGATCTCGAGGCTGTGACGTAGCTGTCATTTCTGCCACACAACTTTGTTGCCAGCTGATACCAAGTTAACTGTAGAACCGCGCGTGCGCACACACACACACACATACACACACACATACACACACACAAACAAACGCTCACAGCTCTTGTCAAGGGAAAGATTAACTAATAAATGTCTAATACCTAAGACAATTAACCTTTGTAGACATGGCTGCCATAACAGCAACGTAATTCACGACAGAGACAAACATTTTTTTTAACTTTGCTGTTCTTTATTTGGAACCATATTAGACTATTATACATTTGAAAGCAAGTGACAACTAGTGATTACTCAGAACACTTTACCTGCACACGTCACAAGAGTAGAAGATAGTGAACTACTTCATGGAATTGAAATTACGTTAATTCTTGAAAATTAAATCATTCTACTCTCATTTACGTAAAAAGCATCCCTTAAACAGTATTTTACATAAATAGTTTTTAACAAAAAGAAAATGTATTATTTAAAAGATCTCTGACATAGTTGACATACTAAATTTAGATATTCTAAACATAAATATAAAATAAATAACTTCAATGGTATGTGATACAATTAACATTTTGCAAATGGACATTCTCATCAAAAATGTCGAATGATTCTTTTGCATGATATTTGATACAGTTGACCTTTCTCATTTGGACTTTCTTGCCCTAAAGGTGACATTAGGTACTTGAATGATTTTTAATACAGTTGACATTCTAAATTTGGACAGTCCAACTCCAGAAGTAAAATGAAATACTTTAATGATATTTGACACATTGGACATTCTAAATTTTAACCTTCTGAACGTTGAAATAAAATAAATTATAAAAACTGCCTAAGTTTACTTTCCAAACATGGACATTTTAATTGTAATGACACCTCTTTTGTAATCAGAGGCAAAAGACATATCATTACAGGGTATGTATTACAGATAGAATCAACAATTTTGCCCAAATGATGTCAAAAGTCTGGGCAAGCAAAATCGAAAAAAAAACGAATAAAAGAAAGAATATATATTGTATTTATATATAATATATATATCATATTTTTATATATAATTTATATATATTATATTTATATATATATAATTAATAAATATATAGTTCTTATTTTTCGGGGTTTTCCTTNATATTATATTTATATATATAATATATATATATTATATTTATATATATATAATATAATATATAATATATAAATATATAGTTCTTATTTTTCGGGTTTTTCCTTATGTAATATACCATGTATAATATATATATATATACGAATATATATATATATATATATATATGTATATATGTATATATATATACATATACATATATATCTATATATATATACATATATACATATCTATATATATATATATATATATATATATAGAGAGAGAGAGAGAGAGAGAGAGAGAGAGAGATGGATGGGTAGATAAATAGACAGATAAGCAGGTCCATTTCTACATGGATTAGCTTAGACAATGTAGTTAGCTTACATAGTTTTATCATATTTTGTTATAAATCTATCCATCAATTATAAATCAAAACTTGATAAAAAAACCACTAAATATATTCATTTAATTACTTACTATTTTTGTAAGTTCCGATTTAAAAATATTTATACAATTCAAGGAGGATGTCAGCAAGTTATAAAATGTGTAATTATAATTTTAGGACATTTTGTTCTTTGACGTGAACGTCTGTAACCCAACCTGTAATTCTTGTCCTTAAATATTAAATTTCCTTCTTGACGTTTGTAATATTGTGACAATTTACTCTTTAGTATCTGTATCACTGGTTGAAGGAAATCATTTTATCTTAGAATATAAGACCACACGTGCCGCAAAGAGAAAGAAATAGAAACCGCTAAGTTTTTTTTTAGACATGGCACCTGTAAAGGTGGAAGAATGATATCTATCATTTTGTAATAATCTTTATTATTAAAATGAAATCTTCCTTAATTTTTCACCAAGAACAATTTTGAAAATTTATCCTGTATCAATTCTGTTTATTGAATGGCACGCAAGGTATTCTGGACTTAAAACGCAATCATGTCCTGATTAGTGGCCCCTACTATGGGAGCTGATCCATTGCCATTTACTTGTTCGTCGTCCACCTGTAATCTATATGGACAAACACACAAGAGATGTGGGCCTACAAGAGGACCATCTTGAAGTGACAGAAGACCTAGTCCTCTGAAGAAAGAAAGTAGAATGGATCTGGCAAACTCACTCGACTAAAAAGGCGATATTTTCTGTAAATAGCTTTTGACATCTAGAAAATTTTTACGATAACACAAGAAAACTATAACCACTGTGATAAGAGACAAAAAACCCGCTGTGTTATCTAATATTCACCTTTAATACAACTGAATGTGTTTTCTCTAATATTTTTCTATAAAGATTCCCAGACAACACTTGCATGGGCTGTCTACGTCCTCCTCTGATCGGTTTTATTTTTGTTTTATTTTTGGAAAGATGAGAATATTCAAGAACATTAGAATAGTTAATCTATTTTCTTATGAATTTCATTATATTATCTTAATATACGCTACAAAAAAAAGCAAGGAAAAGATATCATTTCCTGCAAACAAGTTTGTCTTATTTATTTATGTTTTTGTAACCAATGATTGAAATCGAAAAGAAAATTGCCTGCTTCAGATCAACAACTATTAGTTGAACTAGCGATTTTGATTTACTTAACTTTTTTGACAAAAGAAATTCAACAATTTTTGTATCAATTTGGCTTTACTTTTTCAAAAGAAATAATCAAAGAAAGCACATAGCTATTATCTTGTTTAGGAAAGTCACTGTTATGCTATCAAAATAATTGATCCAATATTCCATCTCCTGACCTCTTAACAAGATTAGTATTTCATTTCTTTTTGTAGCTCAATATGAATTTTAACGCAGAAAAAAAGTGATTCTTACTTTCTCTACCCAGTCCTCTTCACTTCTTATTTGTATGTTGCTATCACAGGGGGTCAAAAATGGTAAAATATGCCCATTTGAATGATAGTTTGCTATTAAACATGAATTCCTGTGCTAGTTACTTCATTTTAACTGAGAAAGTTCAGTATTAACTGGAAAATATTATAATTCTAAATGGTTAAGTTTTTATCTCTTTTCGCCCAATTAAATGATAGCTACAGGGGGCTAAGTGCTATGCCGGGGAAGCAAATTTATATAGAATAATCCTTGTAAGGAAATTATTAGATTAATTATAGCTTAAACGATTACAGTAAAATCTGACTTGTTTAACTGTTCATACAGTAAATCATAACAGAATAAAGTATGACGCTTTGAAAAGACAAATGTCTAGCTAAATAGAACTAGGTAGGTTCAAATTAATGTACTAGCCAAATTGTTGACTTACGCAATATTCTTACCTTGAGGGGACAAAAGAGATTCTTTTTTTATTCTTAATGACTGTATGTTCCAAATTACCTCTTTTTAGTCAACAGGAAACAAATGTTCTTATAGATAATGTTGCAAGAAAATAAATTAACAAGGTAATGTTTACAATTATTTCATTTTTGAAAGTATTTCTTACAATATAATTCATTTTACTGTTAAAGTAGATGTTCCATTCTCAGTATACTTATTACTTCTGGAAAGAAGCAAACTGCTTATTAAAAATATTCTTTTACTCCCTTTTTTCGATGATGATGATGATGATAAGGGTAATGATCATGATGATGATGATGATGATGAAAGTCCTGATGAGGATAATGCTGATAATGATGATGGTGGTGATGATGATGATGAAGATGGTGATGATGATGATGATGATGATGATGATGGGGATGATGATGATGATGATGGGGATTATGATGATGATGATGATGGTGATGATAATGATGATGAAGACAGTGATTATAATGATTATGATGGTGATGATAATGATGATGGTGGTTATGACGGTAATGCTGCTGCTGCTGATGATGATGATGGTGATGATGGTGGTGGTGATGTTGTTGATGATGATGGTAATGACGATAATGATGATGATGATGGTGATGATGATGATGGTAATGACGATAATGATGATGATGATAATGATGATGATGGTGATGATGATAGTGATGTAGAGGATGATGATAATGCTGCTGATGATGATGATGGTCATGGAGATGATGATGATGATGATGATGGTCATGGAGATGATGATGATGATGATGATGATTGTGATGATGAAGTTGATGGTGATGACGATAATGCTGCTGATGATGGTCTCTTGGCATGTGGAATTGATACATCATGGTAGTTGAACTTGTATTTTTTACTCTTGCTGTACTTAGTATCATATTTGCATTAAGGAAACCAAGTTCCATGAGTATTAATCATGCGATCGACGTTTGTTTTCGAGATTTGTTATTAAATATTAAGTATCGATTCAAGATAGTAGCAGAGAGAACAGCCATGTCAAGATTTTTGTTATTGGTATTGTTTGTGCTTTCTGTTAAAAAGGAAGCTTTTATCTCTAGAGGTATACTTAATTTTGAATTAGAGCTTGAAGTAGTGGAAAATGATTTACTGGTAAATAAATCCTTTGTGTATGGATCGCTTTGGAATTTTACTCGAAAACAGAAGCTTTATGAAGGAAAACCACTGAGTTTGTTTATGCTTTTACTTATATCAGGAGATATTTATTCAAGAAATAAAAAACTTTTGTTCCAGAAAAGGATAAAAATACTTCCGAACATTCGTGGTTTACAAGGTAAATATAACGAAATTCGAGAAATTCTTATTCAGTGTAAGAAAGTCGACATTTTTTCTCCCACAGAACTCTTTGTAACAGACTCTATCGTAGGAGACTTCCGTATTCAGGGGTACCACTTTATCAAATATTGCAGAAAAATCGGACCTGGAGGTGGCGTTGGAGCCTATGTACGAAACAATATAATTTATAACATCAGAGAGGATTTGCAAGATCCTGAAATTGAAGGAATTTGGATTGAAATTTTCCCAAAATTGAGTAAATCATTTATTTTCTGTTTCATATGCAAACCCCCTGACTTTTCAAAACACTTATCAAAAAGTTTCACAGACTCTCTATAAAAAGATCGATAAAATTAATTAGGAAAGAAAAGAGACAATTATCATGGGAGATCTTAATTGCAATTATTTAAACACTAACAACCATAGAAAAATAAATGACATTTTTAAGACAAATGGGTTCATACAATTGATAAAAGATCCAACTCGTGTCAGTGAAATTTCTTCCACGATAATAGACATTATTTTAACAAATAATCCATTAAATATAAGACCCAGTGCAATAATTATTGCTGGTTTGAGTGATCATAACTTAACAGTCTGCACTCGTAAAATTAATTCAACCAAGTACGAATCTGAAACAATCAGATGCCGAGATTACTCTAAATATAACGTAAACGCAGTTAACTATTAAATGCCAATTGGGATCAAGTATACAGTGAAAAAACAGCTGATTCGACTTTTACATGTTTAAAAGTCATTCTTCAAAACACCATTGATCGTTACGCTCCTTTCTTTCAAAAAACTGAGAAAGGAAAACCATCAAATTGGTCATCTTATGAATTGAAATCCCACATGAATACCCGTGACAAACTTTTGCGAAAAGCACAAAAGTCAAAACGTGAATGTGACTGGTACGCTTACCGCAGAAAGAGAAATTTCGTCAAAAATGAGTTGAATCGATCAAAACGGTCTTACTTTCGAAAAACGTTGCAAGAAAACCGAAATAAGCCTGACTCTCTATGGAAAACTATCAAAGAAATATTTCCTGTTAAACCTTCAACCAGTACAGCAACGACAAAAACCTTCAAAGTTGGAGAAAAGCTTGTCAGCGACAAAAATTCAATCAGTGAGGAAATCTTTAAATTATTCTCATCAATTCCTATAAAACTGAAGGAAAAAGATTTCCCATTGACTCTATTTGGAAATACGAGAGTCAACGTTTTAACAATGCCCCACCCTTCCGGTTCCAATACGTTTCAGAAAAAGATGTTTTAAAGTGTCTCAAAAAACTAAAACGAAAATGTGCAACTGGACTTGACAAAATGCCGACATGCTATCTAAGAGACTCTTCTCATGTGAATGCTAAACCTTTAGCATATGTAATTAATTTCTTCCCACGAACAGGGATGTTTCCAAATGATTTAAAACTAACACGTGTAGCACCAATATTCAAGTCAGGAGCATCTGACAGTTTCGATAATTGTCGACCAATCAGCATCCTCCCTGCGCTATCCAAAATCTTCGAAAGGTGTGTCCACAAGCAACTCATGGGCCATCTGCAGGAGAACAATTTATTATGAGATAAACAATTCGGTTTCGGCCGTCATCGTTCAACTGAGCACGCAACCGCATTCTTTACTGATGAGATCCGACAAGCAATGGATAAGGGACAGTTTACTGGTGCAGTATTTATTGATCTTAGTAAAGCGTTCGATACGATTAACCATGGATCAATCATTGATAAACTTGCATCATATGGTATCTCAAGAATCGAACGTGAATGGCTGACCACTTACCTCTTTGCGAGAAATCGGCAGGTTTCCTATCAAAATGCAACATCAAAACCCTACTCAAGCTTCTATGGCATACAACAAGGATCGATACTGGCTCCAATGCTGTTTTTAATACACTTTAACGATGCCGTCCAAACCCTGTCATTTTGCAGTATGTTAATGTACGCCGACGATACAGTGATTTATTTTGCTGATAAAGATAAAAGTCACGTTGAGAAACACCTTCAAAAAGACTTTAGTGCGCTGACAGATTGGTTAAGAGAGAACGAACTTATTATCAATTGTTAAAAGGGGAAGACGGAAGAAATAATTTTAGGGACAAGTCAACGAATGAAAAAGTTGAACGATGACACCTTACATCTACAACAAAACTTCACACCTATTGCTACCACTGAATCAAATAAGTACTTGGGAATTACTGTAACTACTTCACTTAGTGTGACCTAACATCTATCGAAAACGATCATGAAAGCTTCATCGAGAATCTATTTCTTACAAAAAATGAGAAATTTTATGGATTCCAAAACTACGAAAACCATCTACCAGTCTCTTATCGTCCCTATTCTTACATACTGTTCTTTGTCATTAGATGGTTCGACTCCTCCATACATCATAAATCGAAACGAACGTTTCTAGGATATCACGTAGGCTTCGTGAAAAGTTCAACCTGAATCGTATTAATGAGACCATCACATCATTTAGGCATACAAAGTGTCAGAGATACCCTAGAGATCCTAGATATTTTAGGACGTCTTCTAGGATATCTCTGAAACTTCCTGGTCGGGTAATATGTTCTGACTAAATCTTGTTTGAAAATTCTAAAATCATTCTCTTTTCTTAGATTGACAGGGAGCTCATTGAAAACAATTGCTCCCTGATAGTATAAAGATTTTCTCGCTATTTCTAGTTTTATTTTCGGCTTCAAGAATATTTCCGTTATTTCTGGTGTTAATGCCAGTTTGCCTCCATTTATAGTATTCGTTGAATTCACCAAACACTTCATCAGAATAAAGACACTTGTGGACAAATGTACATAACTTCTTCTTGTTGGTTGATTCGATTACAGGTATCTTCTCGCCATTTCCAATTATCACCTGCGCCCCGTGTTTCAAGGCTGTGACGATGATGATGATAACGGTGATGATGGTGATGATGATGATGATGATGACGGTGATGATGGTGATGATGATGATGATGATGATGGTGATGATGGTGATGATGATGATGGTGATGATGGTGATGATAATGATGATGATGACGGTGATGATGATGATGATGATGATGATGATGATGGTGGTGGTGGTGTTGATGATG
>RDPX01000056.1:2053029-2071328 GCA_003991215.1 Morbakka virulenta
GTGATGGTGATGATGATGGTGATGATGATGGTGATGATGATGGTGTGATGATGATGGTGATGGTGATGGTGATGATGATGGTGATGATGATGATGATGGTGATGATGATGATGATGGATGATGATGATGATGATGATGACGGTGATGATGGTGATGATGATTTTTATTTTGTCTTTTTCTCTCAAATAAATTAAACATCTAGATTATCAGAAAATTCACATGTCACTCGATTAAAATAATGATACCAGCTGAGGTTAGTATTTTAATGAATGAAGTGTATAATATCCGATATAGATTCCTAATCTAATAACATGCCCCGTTAAACTATCTTTTTCAATACAAAGGGTCAAGAAAGAGAAATAAATTTCAAAGCATTTCACGGATTAATATACAACCCTGAAAATGAAGAGCTTTTGGAAACAGCTAAGAACGTCATGGGAATCTTCTGTAACTTTAGAATATAACACCCTCTGGAAAGATAAAAAAACTGGTGGTTTAATACAACATTTTGGGATCCCGCTAATATTTTCTCATTAAATTGTAATCCATATGCAAGGACAGTTGCTTTATTTGAGTAGAAAATGAAAACAGTTCCATGCTACTGATAGACGTTTTTGTTCATTAAATACAAAATAATACAATTCGTATCCAAGTAACTAGGGAAAGAAAAAAATATTTAAACAATATTTACATTAGATATTTAACCTGCCACACAGCTGGAAATATAAAATGTATTTTGACCAATGTCACAGAGTCCGCTTGAAAAGATAACTTGATGTACTAACACGTATCAGAAAATAATCCAGGTATTTGTTCCATGAGCTATCTGTCTTTTCTTTCCGCATTTCTTCTTGCTTATGCCATGCTGAAGCAGTCGTGGCTCAGTAGTACGATCAATAGATTACCATGTGAGACGTTCCCAATTCGGGTCCCTGAACCTTCTGTGCCCAGTTCGTTTCTCCGTTACAAGTTGCATACTACACAGCTTCTGAAGAGAGACGGAGCTATGCCACCTATAGTATTGGAAGGCCAAAAAAAGAACGATCAATAAAAAAAAATTAAAAAAAGAAGTAACCATGGAAGAATACGACAGGGTTAGTGTAGAATAGTAAGTATTATTAACAAGATGACTTGGTAACTATCCTGAGAATAATAAATACAACAATAATAATAATAATAATAATAATAATAATACGTGGAAAATGAAAAGAAAAAGAAACTGAATTTGAACCCTATTTATGGTGTTCTAAAACTTCTCTTTAGTTCTAAATCTTCTCTATATTTCGGTGACGACGTGCTACGTTCGTCACGAAAACAATTTGCTGCCCAAATTTCAAATTTATTGCACCATTCTTTTCTTGAGTCCCTTACGTTAGACAACTCACCCAAATCTACCCATTTAGGGTTGAGAATTCTTCATTTATTTGATATATATTATATGGGTATATCTAACTTAAAAATCATGCCCATTGAAAACTGTTAGTAGGTTCTAGGTTACACCAATTTGCACCTTGAGTTTTGTCACTCCAGAAATGAGCACACTGAAGTTGTGGGAGAGAGAGATGGACAAAAGACTAAGGTTTTATGCCAGAACGCAGTACCACAGATGTACTGTTTGCGTTGCGAATCCTGCACAAAAAACATCGAGATCAACAACAACAACTACACCATGTATTTATCGATCTAGAGAAAGCATTATGACCAAGTAACCAGAGAGTAGATATGGTGTTGTATGAGGCTGTCAGGAACCAGAGAGAAGTATATCAGACCGGTACAAGATATGTACAAGGAGAGTATGACCAGTGTTCAAAATTCCACAGGAAGGACGGATTACTTCGAAGTAAAGGTAGGCCTACACCAGGGCTCGGCTTTACGATCATTCCTATTCCCAGTGGTAATGGATAGACTCATCGATGATTTAAGAAGAGATGTTCCTCAAAATATGATGTTCGCAGACGATATTTTACTGTGTAGTGAGAAAAGAGAAGAAGTTGAATTACAGCTGGAGAGGTGCTGTTATGCCTTGGAGAGGCGAGGAATAAAAAGAATCCGGTTAAAGACAGAGTACCTAGCTTTGAACAGAGGCCAGAACGATAGAATACAGGTGGGAGGGGTGGAATGGAAATACCTAAAGTGAGCCAACTTACATACATGGGGTCAACTCCACAAGCAAACTGAAACTGTGATAGAGAAGTAAAGAGGAGAGTGCAGGCAGATAACAGAGGTACTTTTCGATAGGAAAATATCACCACGGATGAAGGGAAAAGAAGTTTACAAGACGGCAGTGCGCCCAGCTCTGTTATATGGTTTGAAACTGTTGCTACTACCTTGCAAAAAGAAGCGGAGCTAGAAGTAACCGAAATACCCATGATGAGGTAGTCACAGCGACTGAGGTCGGACGCGACTAGACAGTATTCCTAACGACCATATACGAGAAACGAGAGGCGAAGAGGGAGGCTGAGGAAAAGGTGGAAGGACGTGATTGACAGAAATACGGAGGCTGTTGGTGCGAGGGATGCTAATATGATGAATAAAACAGGCTGGAGAAGGCTGATCTGCTGTGGAGACTCCTAACGGGATATAGCCGAAAGACAAACAAGAAGAATTTTCAAATGTTTTTTTATTTCTAATTTACTTCATACTTTTTTGACACTTCTTTCCAGACAGTACTTATAAACAATCATATATTGTTAAGCAAATTGTTTTAAACGATTTTTTTACAAATGCACAGCTACATAATTAGTAGCTTTGTGAAATCCACACCCTAAATATGATTCTTGAAACATTAATACTTTAAGGTTGAAATGCATGATTTTAGATCATGTTTATTTTATTGTCATCCGATTAATGTTATCAACAAATGAGGAATAGGACAAATTGTAGAGAACCAGATTAATCTAGGTTTAAATATAATGTTGTCATAAACAACAAGATCAAAACTTCTTATCAGACTCACCCACAAGCAATGACGTTAAAGATTTGGAAATTTTATAAATATTTGTCCTTTACATGTGTGCATCAACAAGAAGACGGAGTCACCCTTCAATAAAAGTAGGTGAAGATGAGGTTTCCGACAAAAAGGAGTTTAAATACCTTGGCACAACGATACAGTGTGATCATTGAACTAATAGAGAGCTGGGAAAGAGGGTACAATCCAGATGATGTAATTGGAACAAATTGACTAGAGTGCTTTTCTACCGAAGAGTGCCAATGCTGATCAAGGAAAAGGTCTAGAAGTCAGGCTGGCTTTGATGTATGGGATGGAGCCGGTACCAAAGCCTAACAGCTTGGAAAACAAAGTGAATGTAGCAGAGATGTACATGTTGCGATGGGCACTGGAAGTGACCAAGCGGGATATGATCAGGAAAGTGGTTATCAGAGACGTCATTGACGTTGCAGAGCTCTCAACAAGGTTGCATGGGGTCAGGTTAAGGTGGTTTTGGCATGTGTAGAGGGGAAACAAAGAGTATGTTGTACGAAGAGTTTGGAGGACAATGGTATCCAATACGAGATGGAGAGGAGGATCGAAAAGGAGACGGTACGAATTTGTGAAGCAACAAGGCAATAAAAAAGAACAGGATTGCAAGACAAGTTACTGAATAGGTTGCTGCAATGTTCTAAACTCCAAAGATTAAGATTCAAGGCTCTTGTAACATTATTATTTTGAATTTTATCCATATATCAACGTATTAAACTTTAAACATGGAACCCTGTCCAATTCATGTTGCTAAATGTAACATAATATAAGCAAATGATACATGATACATTCAGTATCTTAGAGGTAACTTCTTCATTTATGATCGTATTTTATCCCATTTTATCCCACTTTATCGAATTATGTCTCATTTTACCCTATTTTAGCCCATTTTAGCCCATTTTAGCCCATTTAGCCCATTTTAGCCCATTTAAAACAAGTCATATGTTGTTAACATTTTAGCCTGTTTTGGAATCTTCTTCAGTACAACCTATTACATATACATGAAACAGTAAGACTATCTGAAATAGGTAAGTTGTAAATTGTTTAAGCTCTTGTTTATTAATGACTGCAGTATGGATATATGTTGCAATAATTGATTAAAACCATGGCAAGTTACGTTAATGTGTAGTAAATCAGGGAGATCAAATCATTTAGTCTAGTCTTTGTCCCATTGGCAAATTAGTATTTACGTCAATCACCCACTTGCCTTCGTTAAATAGGAATACAGTTAATTCAAATGCTTTAATGTCTTCTGCCTTGGATAAGTAGTCTCCCGACCTCCTTTCTCCTTCTCTATTTTTTATGCATTTTTAACAAAATCCATTGCAATCATTAACTTTTAAATAAAGACGAATTTTTTATGTAATTAATAGTTATCTTGTCCCAAATATTTTGAAATTAGAAGGTATCTGTTTCATTGATTTTAGAATTAGTATGGCCTTCGACCAGAATCAGTGTTTTGATTGCCAAATCGAACAATTTTGATATTTCATCAATTCAATTTTTAATCAATCAAAAATTCTTTTCATTTGAACAGTTTTGTCTAGTCCCAACAACTAGGAAACAGAGTTGTTTAGAGCATTTTGTAAGCACTCTTCTCTAATGTTTGTGCTTTTACATAATTGAACCCTGTAGAAATATATACAATTGAAGTAATTAAGCTGGTGCTATTTAGAAGAGGAACAAGTTATAGAAGTTGTCATATTTTGGCAACTTCCTGATTTTGCTCAGCAACAACAAACAATTTTTCACTGACCTGGCAATAGACAGAAGACTTCTCTCCTAATAAAGAAATAATATAATAGTTGTCACCAGAGCAATATCTCAATTAAAGAAGAGAATTTTAAGTTATAAGTTTTACTCAGTTATTAATTATTTTACAATACTTAAATCAAAAATACTTTTTCCTAATATTGATCACTTCAATAATATGACATGTTTAATTTTTATATTATTATGCATCCATCGCAGATGCTGTTTCACTTGAGACCTGATACATGCAATTAGTTTACGTCCTTCTCTTCCACCTACCATATTGTTTTTTTTTATCTATTTTCTTAACTTCTTCTGAACATTTGTATTAATCGTATGGTAATTTACTATTCTCGTTTCTTTTTAGTTCTTGTCCTTTTTTCCTTCTTCAAATTCAAAATACACACTCCACGAAAGACCCAAAGCTAACTAAAATTTTAGTATTCTTTTATTGCCTCTTCGTCTACAATCAGCAATGGTCAAAAAGTAAACAATCAATCTATAGTACAAGAAGTTGCTAAATAAACAAATATTAATAAATAACAATAATGTAAGATGTTTTATACAGGGGAAATTCTTTAAGAGAATCTCTCTCAGTGAAAAACTAATCGATGAAAAATCACCCCCTATCTATATTTATTTGAGTGATCAGAACAGTATTTTTTGCTTTTAAATCAACTTTGACAGTTCTTCATAAAGAGAATGATTAGCCCACTGCAACTGTTAGTGTTACAATATGGTTTAGTATACCATTAATCTCTTAATTTATTATTTGTTTACATGACGTATAGTATCTTTGACGTATGGTATCTCAATTGAGTGAGCTGATTACATGTTATATTTGCTTAAGGTTCTTTCAGTAACCATGTACATATTCCATACAAAGTTTAATATCATGAAATTTCACACGTCAAAATTAATTAGACAAGAGCCAATCTTAGAAATCGTTAGACAGTATTAATTATACCATTGTCTGTTGGTGCAAGTAATACCGCAAGACTAATACCGCAAGACTAATACCGCAAGACTCTCGCCAAATAAAGACTTAACAGACAATCTAGTTTCCACACGGAAAATGTTCGACTACAGCAGTAGAAGACGTATTGAGAATTGCTCAAAAATTATTTTTAAAATAAGGAAATTATGTACGTAAATATTCTACTTGGGATTCATATCGTGTTTCATTATGGTTTTTTGCTCGCGATTGAGTTTGATAGGATGTTTCACGTTTGTTTTTTATTCTTATAATACTCATGAAGGTTTTTTTTCTATGCCTGACCCACCTAGCTGTTTTGATTTTCGCAACAAAAGAGAACAGTAATTGAAGAAGTAATGTCTTTGTTTTGTTATTTGGATCCTTCAATACCTACGCGCCTTTTTGGTGCTGTTTTGCTCATCTTCTCGAAATTATTCATACAAGCAAAACCATTCTACATCAATTTAACTTCTGCGATTTTTTTCTTTACTTTTTCTTGCTATCTTACAAGGATTTCTTTTCCAAGGATTTATATATCTACTTCTCCCATGGCATCTCCATTTCCTTGCGTTTGAATTCTTTTATAGCTTCTGCTATATCCATAAAAAGTTTCTATCTATATTTGTTCCATCAGATGTTGTTCAGGGAACACAAGCTCGGGAAATTGACAAAATTGATTGGATACACACCAGGATACACACAGGATACACACAGGATACACACAGGATTCACACCAGGATACACACAGGATTCACACCAGGATACACACAGGATACACACAGGATACACACACATCCTCTGCAACACTTTTCTGTTGTTTTTCACCTTACTTCATTTTTTGTTAGGAAACTAATACTTTATCTATCCACTTCAGAAAATTTATCCTTGAATTTCCTTTCATGACACAGGGTACCAATAAGTCAATCATAAATGTTGACTGTTAATTTGTTTTTCACGGCAGCTAGAAAACAATGTGATGGTACATTTGTTACATGATCTAGGGTATCGAGTCGTGTTTCCAAATGAGCTATTTACCAATTTCATCCTCTTATGCTAACTATGTGAATTCATACCCTTAGATTATCTTACTAAAGACAATTAAGTTACTAGATCTTTCTTCCAAATTTGTCATGAGTATTTTCGTTCAGCTTTTATATTACCTACAATTCCAAAACGCACTAAATGCATAGACACAGTTTAAGGGAGATAGTATATGCCTAATAACTGTGCTTCATTAGTACTAATGCAGCATTCGGTAAACCTAACAAGAAAGAAGCTATTCTATTTCCCGAACCAAGCCAAACACCAATATCTGAATACAGCTCTACACTCCCCAATCTTTAGTAGACACACTTGGTGGAAATACAGCTTTAAATGTGACCATAAATATTATTGTATTTTATTTGCATAACTCTTCAAGTAATTGAAATTGAGATTACGATTCATTCATTAATAGTAAAATATACATTTTATAAAATTGGCTTCAATCCTAAAAGTATAAATTTGAAATTTGTGATTTTGTCTTAAAACGTATTGTAGAATAAAATGTTTGGATCCTATACAGGTCACAAGACAAGGAAGTAAAATATTTTATAAAATATCTCTTTATTTGGACGTACGATGGTATAGTAATGGAAAGTCACTTGCAGTATGGAAGGATTTATATAGCAAGAAAAAAGGCTGTGACAACTACCTTAAGTTATACACAGAGAAAGAGAGAGACACGCTCAGAGGGAAAGAGAGGAGAGAGACATTGTGACATATATGAACGCACAAATAAATGCTGATCCTACTACGTGTGACATCAAGCATAGACAGTGGGTACCAATGAATCGACTGCCCTCTGGTTATAGAGGATATATACGATTCGTGAAAAGAATTAGCTTTCGAATATCTGAGCAATGTGCATGTGGTAATTTACAGATTCTTATCCACATTACAGCTGTAAAATCTTCTGTATCATTCCAGTTTTTGCATAGAATCTGATGGTATAGTTTAATACCTACATCTGAAATGACTTTATCTTTACAAAATACAAATATAAACCAAAAAACACTATAGAGTCGTTTAATCTGGCGGTTCCGTTTGGTCTGATATCTCCAAGTTAAACTTCAGTGGATCGATCGAGGTTTTAATTTTTTTCAGATTTCGAATCTGTGAGTAAATCAGATTTCAAAAATACTTTTGTTATTTTCCTTTTAAGCTTAAAACAGGACCCATTTGACAACAGAAGTTTTTGTAAATATGTATGTATTTCTNATCTAAGTAAAGAATGATTTTATGTTATTGTATATATCAAATATTAGCTTCTAGATACAAATTAAACTGACAACAGTCCAAACTCTCAGGCGGATTTAGCATATCACATACAATCTTCCAAGTTAAACTTCAGTGGATCGATCGAGGTTTTAAATTTTTTCAGATTTCGAATCTGTGAGTAAATCAGATTTCAAAAATACTTTTGTTATTTTCCTTTTAAGCTAAAAACAGGACCCATTTGACAACAGAAGTTTTTGTATATATGTATGTATTTCTAAAATTTTTCAATTGGTTATCCTGTATAAATTTCGTAAATAATAATAATATAATAATAATAAATGTCATTTGAGTTGATTCCGTTGCTGTTCTTGCAGTACAATTACATAGTCTCTTCCCATTACACTAAACACTAGATTTGTTTGCTCCTGCTGGTACATTCCAGTGAAAAAATAAGCAAGACCATTTATTTAATTCAGCTAGGTTTGCTTTAATTTGGTAATTATCAAAGGCTTTTTTTCTATTAAAAGATTTTTGGATTCTTCTATGACGGTTAGTTGTAACTGATTCAATGACGATATGACCCTTTACTGTTCCAGACACAACCAATTCACACTATGGTGAGAAGGAATGGAATTTATCAACAAAACAACGTCGTAACCAAATAACCCGTTTCTGATTCAGTATGAAGCATAGAATGAGTTAAATATAAAAACAATAAATGTATCAACAATATCATCACTGCCACTAGAAATATTAAGATTGATGTTACTTATGATTTGTTGACTACCTTTAAAATCAAAATAGTAATGATTATTAATTCTATTTGCTTTATTAAATATTGTTGGCTGATTATCTGTAATTGCTTGCTCATCATTATTTTCATAGAAAGTCTGATCATATACCTTCGATGCTTGGCTTCGATGCATTCTGAAGAATTACCACGGTCTAATTGATGTAGTGTGGCATTACTTATTGTATAACATTCCCATAGTAACGTTTCACTGAGTTTGTCAGATGCAAGCATTCTGAAATATCCTGATGATACACCTAATGAATCAAATGTCGAAGTATTTTTAAGTCAAAAAGATCATTATTACTTGTATTGATTCCAGGTTTTATCATTCCTTCTGTGTTCTTATTGAGATATCTATTAAGTGTGGATTTTAGTGTATCAGCATCTTGATCATTTGCTGATCACGTGATCAGCAACATCAACAACGCGATGTTCTTCAAACTCGATCCGTTTTGATGTTAAGGAATAATCTCAGTGTGTTATTTGTTTTTATGATAACGTAAATTCCTATGATATTACTAATATATTAATAGATTTGATATTTAAAGTAGTTCTTAAAGAAAGATTAGTTATATTTATGGTTTGTAAATAAAAAAGGTCTTATCACTTCATAATATGATTTTTTAGTACTTTCATTGACACAATAAATTCAGTAATACCCAAAGTGATGTCAGGTTTGAAAACTGGCTATTATTACAAACGTAGTTGACGCCTTATTTATCAGACATTTGAACGAAAGAATCGAAATACCAGATAACAAAAGGTTTGACTGCCAATGTAAGACACTGATTGTCGCATTCTCAGGAATCATCGAGAATAATAATGTAATAACAATTTTTACTTTGATTAACAATCTTTTCTCTTGAAAATACTCCATTAAAATTATTAATTTGAAGGAATTTTTCACCCTATTCAGTGAATCTATATTACGTTACGGTTTATTAACGAATTGTTGTTTTAAGACATTTTTCCAAGTATTGGTTCATGGAATCGTTTTTGCCTAGAAGAAGTCCTTTTCCGGTCTTTTTTCGCATCCATGCCAATATGCCAACCTCACCAACAAAAGGAAGAGGCTAATATAGAACGAAAATATTAGAGTATAGATGGGCTTGCAAACCCGTTCCTAAATTAGACTTTTCAGTAGTTGGGGGATGTAGGTGGTACTTTAGGAGCACTATAAACGGGAGCTCTATTTTGAAGGCCATTGCCAGTCAAAGGTTTTAAAAGTAACGGAACACCAAGTGAAGCTAGGATAGCTCCAAGAAAGGCCCCATGTTGCCTTTTAGTAGGCTTCATCACAAAACATTTCCATTTTTTAACACATTCATAGAATGTTTTATTTATATGTTTTTGTTAAACTGAGGCTCATATGAAGCCAATTGACCTCCCTTTGGGTATGACGTAAGCACCTATCTGTCGTGATCGTGGTAGCCTGTCAATTTCTAGATATTAGAGCATTTAGACGGATCCTATTCCAGGAGAAGGAAGCATTTTTGATGCCGCTTTTGTTGACATCGGTAGAAATTTAGTGCCGAAATGCACGAGAAAAGAAATCTGGCTTCCACCTCGTCACACAATAAGTTTCATCTGTGTTTTTGAAAAGTTCAGGTCCAAACTCATAACTAATGATTTAGCTCTTTGAACCGCTTGATTAATTTTCTTTTTAAAAAAGGGTCATCGGGTCCGCTCGATTGCCCATGTGATAATCTCAGTACAATGGCTGTATTATCCGTAACTGCTTTAGCAAGTTTGCTTTTTTGATTATCGCTAAGATTTACGTTTTATGCGTGATATTCTATCATATATACAAATGCGTTATATAATATTCAAAAATCATCAAATACATGCAATTCAATAAATTAAATGTAGCGTTACCTACGAAGGATAAGTTTGTCATCATGAATATCTATATGCACCTCTTCCTCTTGAAGGACCAAGGCAAATAAGTAATATTTACTAGTTGGTACTCCTGCGAGGATACATCTGAAAGACAGGCTAGTATCACCATCCCTAATTTTACTTTCTTGTTTGCTGAGGTCAAAGTATAGTACACTATATAGATTTGTGAACATGTCTAGTGTAATGGTTGGGGCAAATTCTTTCTGACTCTAATCAGGTCTGGACTCCATTAGTTTTCTGTAGTCTAACACTGTACCTCTATGTTGAGTCTCGCCCATTCATCTGGGTAGCATGTATCGCCTCGTGTTACCAGCCGAGTCTCCGAAAATTGCAGACCATTTGCAGTACTGTATGTAATAAAAACACAAAACTTTTGTTCTTCATTATTGAGTTTAGGCTCATTCAGGTGCCTTGGTTTGATATAGAATTATTCATCTGAATGTTCTCGATGACAATTAAAGGCCGGTTAGTGTACTTGTCATCTCTCTTAAATATCACCATTTATGAAGTAAGATATATTTCAAGATAAACCTTCGGATAACTTGAAGTAAGAATCATCTTAGGTACTCAATGCACCAGTTTAGTGATTAGATACCTTCTGTAGTGATTCGTACACTTATTCTTAAGTATTCAGGGGCATTCTGTCGAGAGCAGGGAGGACATCAATTTTTTGCTTACACGCGACATCTAATTATTTTACTGTTAAGATACGTCTACTTCTGCAATGATCATATGGCAATCAAAAATGTCAACGAGAGTCTCTTGGCTCAATAAAACAAAAGCAGCGTTCAGGGGGTACATCACGACACCTTCCAGCAGAAGTTGTGTTGTTGCGAAAGATTACATCATTGTTACCTTCAAAAGTAATCTCATCCGTCAATTTTCCCGTAGAATGAATTTGTTTTTTGGGAGTACCAAAGAACCCCCAATTGATTGAGTGGTAGAAAAGCGTTTATAACGTTGTTACTAGCTCAACTAGTTAAGATAGCATGCTCTTAGCAAACCCCTTGTTGTAATTAATATTTTACTGTAACATTCTGTGCATTCCCCATCTAGGGTTAGAGTTATATAACTCCGTAAAACAGCATCTTTTGCAGTATCTGGGTGATGAAACATGGACGAACTAACTCTTTAAGCATAATGATGAAAAAACTCTAGAAGATTCTTGATATTTAGCACATGATTTCCCAACTAACTATCCAAATGTTGGTTCCACTGAAATTAATACTCAGTTTGTTAACAAGTGAGGATACTCCGTTGATGTATGTTACCTGATCTGCAGAAAAATATTCTCTTCCATTTTGCTTTTGAATTTTGTAATCAATTCCAATATAAGGCTCATACAAGTTCTTACAGATGCGACTCGTTCGAGCTGTCGATATCAAATCTGTATCCACTTCCGTTTTGTGTCGCATTAGCCGCTTGTGTAAGGATTGGAAAGCTTGTAACTGATGTACTCATAGAGTTTCAAATTTGATGACATTCTAAGTGTCATTCTTTTATATTTTTAGGTTAGATGAAATCTACAACATAATTAGTCTATCAAATTCCTGAGAAAGGTATTGGTGTTTTAGGTATTGGTGTTTTAGGTATTGGTGTTTTAGGTATTGGTGTTTTAGGTATTGGTGTTTTTAGGTATTGGTGTTTTAGGTATTGGTGTTTTAGGTATTGGTGTTTTAGGTATTGGTGTTTTAGGTATTGGTGTTTAAGGGATTGGTGTTTTAGGTATTGGTGTTTTAGGTATTGGTGTTTTAGGTATTGGTGTTTTAGGTATTGGTGTTTTAGGTATTGGTGTTTTAGGTATTGGTGTTTTAGGTATTGGTGTTTTAGGTATTGGTGTTTTAGGTATTGGTGTTTTAGGTATTGGTGTTTTAGGTATTGGTGTTTTAGGTATTGGTGTTTTAGGTATTGGTGTTTTAGGTATTGGTGTTTTAGGTATTGGTGTTTTAGGTATTGGTGTTTTAGGTATTGGTGTTTTAGGTATTGGTGTTTTAGGTATTGGTGTTTTAGGTATTGGTGTTTTAGGTATTGGTGTTTTAGGTATTGGTGTTTTAGGTATTGGTGTTTTAGGTATTGGTGTTTTAGGTATTGGTGTTTTAGGTATTGGTGTTTTAGGTATTGGTGTTTTAGGTATTGGTGTTTTAGGTATTGGTGTTTTAGGTATTGGTGTTTTAGGTATTGGTGTTTTAGGTATTGGTGTTTTAGGTATTGGTGTTTTAGGTATTGGTGTTTTAGGTATTGGTGTTTTAGGTATTGGTGTTTTAGGTATTGGTGTTTTAGGTATTGGTGTTTTAGGTATTGGTGTTTTAGGTATTGGTGTTTTAGGTATTGGTGTTTTAGGTATTGGTGTTTTAGGTATTGGTGTTTTAGGTATTGGTGTTTTAGGTATTGGTGTTTTAGGTATTGGTGTTTTAGGTATTGGTGTTTTAGGTATTGGTGTTTTAGGTATTGGTGTTTTAGGTATTGGTGTTTTAGGTATTGGTGTTTTAGGTATTGGTGTTTTAGGTATTGGTGTTTTAGGTATTGGTGTTTTAGGTATTGGTGTTTTAGGTATTGGTGTTTTAGGTATTGGTGTTTTAGGTATTGGTGTTTTAGGTATTGGTGTTTTAGGTATTGGTGTTTTAGGTATTGGTGTTTTAGGTATTGGTGTTTTAGGTATTGGTGTTTTAGGTATTGGTGTTTTAGGTATTGGTGTTTTAGGTATTGGTGTTTTAGGTATTGGTGTTTTAGGTATTGGTGTTTTAGGTATTGGTGTTTTAGGTATTGGTGTTTTAGGTATTGGTGTTTTAGGTATTGGTGTTTTAGGTATTGGTGTTTTAGGTATTGGTGTTTTAGGTATTGGTGTTTTAGGTATTGGTGTTTTAGGTATTGGTGTTTTAGGTATTGGTGTTTTAGGTATTGGTGTTTTAGGTATTGGTGTTTTAGGTTTTTCATTACATCCACACGATTTCCTGTATTCAATTCGGCTTTCTTTCTTACTAGCATGTTTTTTTAACAATTCAATAATTGAAACACCAATATTCTTTTCAGTGAGTTTGATAAGTTATTCGTCTATCTTCTTTGCTATAATCTCTTCCATTTCTTATCCAACTTTACTATAAACTCTTTCAGTTCCTTTAGAAGCTGTTTTTAAGCAGGTTTTTAGCGGTTTTACCAATTCGTTTAGATGCGATTTTCTTTCCAACAGATGTAATACTATCAAAAATCCCATTCCCTTCTTGCTTCATTTATTCACTACTATCAGGGTCAGTTTTTCTTTCAGTGTCTAGATCATACCATATAATCTCACCTGTTAAATGATCTTTTTCATGTGTTTTTCTTACCATAAATAATGTATAAGTAGATTAACCCTTCTTCATCAATAATGTCATGTCGATCAGTATACCATTCAGATCAAGTGGGCTATTTAAGCTACATGTAATCTTAATCTGTAAATCCAGGTGGCTCATCGAAGACCATCTACTCCTAAATGATAAAGCATATCAGATGGAAATCCTGTATCAATACTGTCTGAAATAAGATAACAGTGTATCAAAATGTAATCAAGTGATCTTGTTATAACAAGTAAATTACTGGTATACATAGATGTTGTTACAATTGTTTTAAAAAAAACAATTAGATTGACAAAGATCCCTGTTGATAAATCTATTTTAAAGTTCGCTTTGAGGTTTAATAGACAAAGTACCCCGATGGGATGAAGGCTAATGATATACCCGTTTTTGAATGACTATTTGCAATCAAAATCTCTTGAATAACACTATTTAAACCTAGACATAAGTAATTTTCATTTGCTAATGTGATTATTGTCCATGTGGTGCCTGAATCATGACTGTATTTTAAAGTATTTTCATTCAATCCAGATGAGACGTTTTACCAACTTTAGGGCATGTTGATTGAATCTAAAGCAACACAATAAAATCTGTTTTATGCAAAGTCAGTTTCGGGCTGAATTGGACGATGAAATCGCGAGGTTTTCTGTTAATTTTCCATCCACACTGTTTAAAAACAATAGTATGTTCATTATTTATATATTTATATATATATTGTGGCCATTAAATTTTTTTCAGCATAAGCGACATACGAATTCTTTTAAATAACAATTAATTTCATCAGATAATTGAATATGTTTGAGTTTCCAACTCTCCGAAAGCCCCTTAGTAACATCAGTCATTTCAACAATTCTTCTTTATTTGTGTAATAGACCTGACCTCCAAGCAATTTCGTTTCATCTGATAACTTATGAAGTGCGACGGTACTGAGCATATTCAAATCATTGAATTTTTTTTAACCTTTGAAGAATACTCTTTCTTTGGGCTATGAGGTTTGGTAAAAAGATCGACGAATGATTTATCACCGTTGTCATTGTAAATGATTTGGTCTCCATGATGAGCTTCAACTACATATTCATTCATTAAACGTGGTACATTGATCACAAGTTTTCCGTATTTCCCATCATGAACTTTAAGCGCATGTTGCTTGGGTTCTTTCTATCACAAACACCTTTACCTTCTAGGTTTTTGCTAGTTACTTTAATATGTTCGATCCTATTAAAGTAATCCTTATAGTATTCAATTTTATTGTTATTACCAATACAAACAGTAACTTCAAGATTATTCAATCGTTGCAAAGGCTGCTGTTGAGTATTCGTTAATATATTTTAGGTTGTTGCTAATCTTCTGTTTAACTATTTTTATCATATCATTTGTGTCTTTTTATTCCCGTAAAGCCACCGAGGGCAGTCGAAGCCTCATTTTAACAAAAAATTTCTGATAGTTTTCTGAGATACCGTTATCTATATTTATTGTTTATCTTATATTCTTCTTTCTCGTCCTTGGCTCCACTTTACAGTCTTTATCGTCTTCAAGATCATCAACCTCTTTTACTGTCTCTTTACTATCGTCAACAGCTCCCTCTTTTGCTAAAGCATCCAGGCACTCAAACTTAATCTCAGGTAATTGATGTCTATATTAAGTTATGGCTGGGTATCTATTATGAGGATTAATGGCCTCAACTATTTTTGCTTGATTCTCTCCCAAATACTCACATAATTGATTCTGTTTTTGATCAACAATGTCTCTAATTGTTTTATATTTTGCTGTAAGCTCCATCTCACGATCAATAATTCCATCTTGATAACCATGCAGTTCCTTTTTAATATTCAGTTTCATAGTCTCGACTTTAGAATCAATTTTTGATTTCTCTTTAAGCTTCCTAATATCCATTATATATGTATATAAATGTGTATGTATATATATGTGTATGTGTGTGTGTGTGTGTGGTGTAGGTAAATGTCGTACTATATTTAATTACAAGGTAAAGTGTATTTCAGCACTTCTTTAACACATACATATAATGTATGAAGATCACCAATTATGTTGTAATAAAGAGCAAACGATAAAATCAGGCTTAAATGACTTCCTGAATGAAGAACACAGAATGCGAGTTTGTGGAGTATCAGGAAGTGGAAAGACTAATACATTGATTCATATGTTGAGAAGTCTTCTAGTAAACAATGACAAAATATATAGGTATATTCCAAATCAACATCAAGAAAAAATAAAAGACCTGCAAACTTTAATGGATATTTTATCTTCAAAAGTCGGATATTCTTTAATGGAGGTTAATGGAACAAGATAATGAATACTACTGAATATCCATAACATGAGAATAGAAAGTTGATTGTTTTTGACGATCTCATTAATGCTTCTGATAAAGATAAAAAAAGGAATCATCGCATATCATCACAAAAATAAAATAGGCATCTCGCATATCATCACAAAGATAAAATAGGCATCATCGCATATCATCACAAAGATAAAATAGGCATCATCGCATATCATCACAAAGATAAAATAGGCATCATCGCATATCATCACAAAGATAAAATAGGCATCATCGCATATCATCACAAAGATAAAATAGGCATATCGCATATCATCACAAAGATAAAATAGGCATCATCGCATATCATCACAAAGATAAAATAGGCATCATCGCATATCATCAATTTATCTAACTCAAAGTTATTTTATTGTTCTGCAAAAAATAAGATTAAATTGTAGCCANTCGCATATCATCACAAAGATAAAATAGGCATCATCGCATATCATCACAAAGATAAAATAGGCATCATCGCATATCATCAATTTATCTGACTCAAAGTTATTTTATTGTTCTGCAAAAAATAAGATTAAATTGTAGCCATTTGGTTTTATTCCCATCATGACAAAAACTCGTTGTAATCTAATAGATAAAGAGAGAATAATATTGATAAAAAAATATCAACCAGCTTGGAGTATATGAGTTTCTGTTTCTTGACAAGGAAAAGAAGATGCAAGAAAAAATATACTGTATTAATATATAATGACGATTTATTATATAAAATGCAAATGTGAAGCACAATCCATTGTTTGACGTTATGAAAGGTCAGCTAATAATGAATTAATGTTAAAATCAAACAGTGCTTTATGCAAGAGGAGAATAAGTAGTCTCGTAAAGCAGAAAGGCGGTGCTTTTTTGATATTTATAAGGCGATCGATAAATTACTTCACTCGTGGTCTGAATGGACTATCTCCAGACATAGATTCATATTTTCCCATAAGGATCTTGAAAATCAAACAAAATTCAACCAAAATACTGGTATGATTTTAAAAAATATATAGAAAACCCATAGGGCCTACACATGTAGTTGCTATTCCCAAACTTTGTTATCAAAAATGATCGGTTTAAAAAATCAATGTTTAAAATCAAAAAGAGAGAAAAGGATCTTGATAAAAAAGCAGCTAATGTTTATAGTTAATACCAAAACATATCTAAACCTATACAATTGAATCAAAAATGGGATACGGCAAATGTACAACAAATACGTGAATATGAAAAAAAATCAGTTTATGTGATATATGCAGATAAATAATGATACGTAATGAGAAACAGAGTCATAAATCGTTTTAGATTTTATTTAGAAAGAGGGTTAACAATATCGCACGTGACGGAAAGACTGTATCCATTTGTATAAATGTCCAAATAGCAACTGCTAATGAATAGGATATATGATGAAAAATAGAAAGAAAATAAATAAGGAAGACGAATATGAGATACCAAACAAGAAGGTTATAAAGCAAAGTTTATATTGTAAAATTTAATGAAAAAACAGAAAGAAACTATGATCCATGTACGGTCGAAAAACAAGTAAATTAAGAACAAGAGATATCTATAAATTTACATTGTATAAACTGATATCAGAATGATTTACCGTACAGTTGGAAGAAGCTATCTTTGCAATTGGTTCCAGAATCAAAAGAAAAGGCATTTTTTTCAAGCATCAAATTGAAAATGCAAACTAGAGTCATACCTGTTAAACAAACAGAGACCCATCAAGAGCCATGATGTTCAAACGTGTGTTGTTCACTTTGTATGGGATTAGATTAAAGGTGACTTACTTACTTACTTATCCTCTTCGAGCCATGGGCGGCTCATAAGGCTTGACAGCATCCTCCGCCATCTCTCTCTGTCTTTGGCTATGTTCCTAACTTCGTTCCATGTTTGCCATCTCAGGTCATTTCTTTCTGCTTCCGCACTCCTCCGCCATGTTGTTCGTGGGCGTCCTCTCTTTCTTTTCCCCTCTGGTGTCCATGTTAGGGCTA
>RDPX01000056.1:2097610-2112430 GCA_003991215.1 Morbakka virulenta
TGGTTATGGTAGTAGTAGTAGTAGTAGTGGTGGTGGTTGTGGTAGTAGTAGTAGTAGTAGTAGTAGTAGTAGTGGTGGTGTGGTAGTAGTAGCAGTAGTGGTGGTGGTTGTGGTTGTGGTAGTAGTAGTAATAGTAGTAGTAATAGTAATACTAGTAGTAGTACCAGTAGTAGTAGTAGTAGTAGTAGTAGTAATAGTAATACTAGTAGTAGTAGTAGTACCAGTAGAAGTAATAGTAGTAGTAGTAGTAGTAGTAGTTGTAGTACCAGTACCAGTAGTAGTTGTGCCAGTAGTAGTACCAGTAGTAGTAGTAGTAGTAGTAGTAGTAGTAGTAGTAACTATAGTAATTTCTACATTAAAATAACTACATTACTGAACTGTAAAACGACACAAGAGCCACAAAATGTGCATTTCTGTACAATAATGAGCGTAGACGTGACGACTCGTTAAGGCATGCATGTAAACATCAATTCTGAGAATATTACAACAACAACAATGAAACATGAGACAAGGGTTTAACTTACCCTCGACAGTCACGTATATAAACTTCTCGTCTAACCCAATCCCATTAGTACTGCGACAGGAGTAATTTCCATGAAGAGACGCACTGGAGGCTCCAAGCATTA
Source organism: Morbakka virulenta (assembly GCA_003991215.1). Taxonomy (NCBI): domain Eukaryota; kingdom Metazoa; phylum Cnidaria; class Cubozoa; order Carybdeida; family Carukiidae; genus Morbakka; species Morbakka virulenta. The sequence continues at coordinate 2,098,237 of RDPX01000056.1, forward strand.
GAACACCTGTTCTGTTTTTATAGCTTTTTGATTTGAGCTCTCTGTACGCTCCATTTTTTTCCACTTTGAACCACTTTATTACAGGCGGTGGAAATCCCCTTGAAGAACAACGTAAAGTAATGGGCTTTGGAACAAGATACGTCGCAGTGGATTTCCAATTAAAAATCCGGGGCAAAGCTGACGAGACAAAAATAAAATAAATTTATTAAAGGTTTCTACCAGTACTGCAAGACTATAAAGAGCAGTGGCAGTAAAAGTCGTCGTCGTTGTCATCGTCGTCGCCGCCGATTTAGTAGTAACTGTTGTTGTTATTGTTGTTTTGGTGGTGCTGTTGCTGGTGGTGCTGGTGGTGCTGCTGCTGCTGGTAGTGGTAGTGGTAGTGGTAGTGGTAGTGGTAATCCAATGCAATTAAAGAGAAAATAATTACTTCTTTTCGACAGGTCAGTAATGTTGCAGAACGAATTCAAAATAAACCAGTTTACTCTTTCCCTCAACTAAACAGAGAAAATAAATTGTTTAATTGCTTATCTTATTAGGAATGAGATAAAATTGCATATTAAAATACCATAAATAATTATCTCCTTTGTTTTCTCGGCAAATCCCAGTGAACTACTTGCATGGCAACTGTAATTCCCTATATGTTTTTCATACGATGGTCGACATATTACCAAATGCCTGTTCTTATCGTTCTGTATAAAGTAAAAGCCACTTGTTGAACTTTGACACTGCGAAGCGTCAATCAACGTGGTCGAAGTAATAGCGTTGTCATTGAAGTACCATTTTATTCTCGGTGTTGGATTTCCACTGACGTGACACAATATCGTTGCAGTGATATTATCTTCGTAGAATTTTTCATCAACAAAATTGTCAATTTCTGGCTTCCTTATCGCTAAAAGGCAACACAAAAAAAGAGAATGGAATGTAAAAAAAATCCACGAAAACAAGTTACAATCCTACTCACAAACACAAAAAGTGTAAAGAAAATACATCCCTTAAGTTACAATGGGGCATGTTTACTTACATGTTCTTGCCTTGATATTGCCTTGAATATGATATTTGATACGTGATATGGTTCGAAAATATTGTCGTGTATTTTTCACGTTAAATTTGACACATCTCCTATTTCAAAAGAAAAGTATTGGAGAAAATCTGCCGACATTTAGTTCTCAAAGGTGTTGATTGTGGAGGTCCATTTTGTTTTATTTCTCAATACAAATATGCTATCATTTTCAGGTTTGATTCAAGGTTCCGTCATTTCTTCTTTCGTATGACATTGGCGACCAGTTTATGCCAATCGTTCTTGCTTTCTGTACATCGAATGACTTCAATCGCTGACATCCCACTCCATTCTGCAATTCTTTGGAGAAATGTAACCCTTTGTCTTCCTCTTGCTCTTTTTCCTGCTATCTTGCCGGTAAGTGTTAGCTTTTCCATACCGTCTTTTCTCATGCAATTTCCAAGGAACTGTAATTGCTTTTTCTTAGTTGTTTTCATCAGCTTCTTTTGTGTGTCTGCTTTAACTAAAATTACTTCATTCGTTGTATGACTTTTCCATCGTACTCTCATTATTCTCTGCAGAAATCATATCTCTGCTGCATCGATTCTCTTTTCCATTTCTTTAGAAACAGTCCATGTCTCACTTCCATATTTTAGGACCGGCAACACGTAACATTCCAGTACCCTTAGTCTTGTTGATATGGTACTTTACTACAATTGCTTTTTCTTAATTGTTTCCATCAGCTTTTTTTGTGTGCCTGCTTTAACTAAAATTTCTTCATTCGTTGTATGACTTTCCCATCGTACTCTCATTATTCTCCGCAGAAACCATATCTCTGCTGCATCGATTCTCTTTTCCATTTCTTTAGAAACAGTCCATGTCTCACTTCCATATTTTAGGACCGGCGACACGTAACATTCCAGTACCCTTAGTCTTGTTGATATGGTAATTTTTGGGTTGCACAAGATTTTCTTTAGTTTTAAAAAGGTCTCTCTTGACATTGCAATTCTTCTTTTGATCTCCCTGTCGCATCTACCGTCTGATGTGATCAAGCTTCCCAAAGAACTAAACCAGTTCACTTGCTTAATTTTTGTGTTATGAACCCAAGTGTTACAAGATGGAATATCCTTCTCTTTGGTTACTATCATGCACTCTGTCTTTTTTGTGTTGACATGTAAGCCCATTTTTGCACTTTCTAAGACTACTTTATCTACTAATTCTTGAAATTGTTCTACCGATGTGGCTACCAGAACTGTGTCATCTGCATAGCGGAGGTTATTAATATTTTCCCCTCCTACAATAAGCCCTGGCATATCTTCTAATTCTCTTAATATTCTTTCACTATAGAGGTCGAATAGGTCAGATGACAGCACACATCCTTGTCTTACTCCTTTATGTTCCGTTATGTCCTGGTTAATTTCTTCGCAGACTTGTTTTAATGCTACGTTTCCCAAGACAGGAATTCTTTTGTACAAGTGAGTTACTCAAATTTTCGTTAGATTCCCTATCGGTAATTTCAGTATTTTTGACAAAAGATAGCTCATCAAGGATTTCCGTTCTCACTCAGTAACAAGTTTTCGTAGTCTCCGGTGGGACTATATCAGCAACTCCATTCTCCTGTTCTCTATTTCCATCTATTTATACATCATTGTTTCTATCAACATTAATATCTCTATTTAACATCTTCATTACCTTAAACTCTTTCGTCTATTAACTAATTAATAGTAACTTCTTTAATTTGTGCTATTTACATATTTGCTAGTTTCCCATAACAAATTATGTATCTCTTCATATCAGCTAGTTTATTTCCATCTAAATCAACGAATTATTCGCTCTCTCACTATTACGTAAACAATATTTAACATAAGAATTATCAGTGTTGTTGTTTTCAAGTTATTCCAGAGCATAACATTTACAATATAAAACTTCTGTATATTCTTTCCTCGTCCATTTTTTTCGGGCTTTTTCTTTACTATTTTGTTGGTGGTGAACCCGCAGGGCAAGAGCTGGGAAGAGTCTCGACTTGGTAACTATGTCAGTTGTGTGTTCCGGGGGAAGAATTTGACCTAGCAGCATATTTTTCGACATCAGGCTGGTCTTGCTCTGAGAGACGCGTTGCTCCTTGCGAATGATGAGGTGGAATGATTTACTTCTGAGTTTCNATTTAACATAAGAATTATCAGTGTTGTTGTTTTCAAGTTATTCCAGAGCATAACATTTACAATATAAAACTTCTGTATATTCTTTCCTCGTCCACTTTTTTCGGGCTTTTTCTTTACTATTTTGTTGGTGGTGAACCCGCAGGGCAAGAGCTGGGAAGAGTCCCGACTTGGTAACTATGTCAGTTGTGTGTTCCGGGGGAAGAATTTGACCTAGCAGCATATTTTTCGACATCAGGCTGGTCTTGCTCTGAGAGACGCGTTGCTCCTTGCGAATGATGAGGTGGTATGATTTACTTCTGAGTTTCAAGGGGTTAGCTATCCCCGCTAGGTACCAGCAGGAATTTCTATGTCTATGGACAGACTTAACATCACTGGACGTCAAGCCGATATTTCAAGGTCTCGAAGTAGGCTAACAGGTGCTAAACCTTTTCCAAGGGTGATCTGGAGGTAGTTGTGGCAAAGGGTAACATCATTCGCTCAAGTCGAAACTCCGCAAGCGGATGTATTTTAATGTCATTTCAAGGTCTCGAAGTAGGCTAACAGGTGCTAAACCTTTCCCAAGGGTGACTGGAGGTAGTTGTGGCAAAGGGTAACATCATTCGCTCAAGTCGAAACTCCGCAAGCGGATGTATTTTAATGTCATTTCAAGGTCTCGAATTAGCTTTTCCGTTACCGTCTTTTCTCATGCAATTTCCAAGGAACTGTAATTGCTTTTTCTTAGTTGTTTTCATCAGCTTCTTTTGTGTGTCTGCTTTAACTAAAATTACTTCATTCGTTGTATGACTTTTCCATCGTACTCTCATTATTCTCTGCAGAAATCATATCTCTGCTGCATCGATTCTCTTTTCCATTTCTTTAGAAACAGTCCATGTCTCACTTCCATATTTTAGGACCGGCAACACGTAACATTCCAGTACCCTTAGTCTTGTTGATATGGTAATTTGTAAAGTGTCATTTACTTAGTGTTAAAACGTAAGCAACGATGATTTGAAAATATATAAAACCAATGACCATCTTTTACACACTGATTTCTGATAACAACTTTAACAGGAAAAAATGCGTTAATTCTCCTATTGATTTGTAGGATATCATTGTACACAGCTTGATAAAAATATGTCCACATGAACAAATCGCTGTAAAAACAAAATGATCACGTATTCATGACAGTATAAAATGGGTAGAGATTGTAAGGCAATACTGCCCACCTCAATCAGAATTTCGTTTAATCAAATAAAATACTAAATGTAAGAATGAACAAAAATGGTAAGAAAATTGAAAATTATATGCAATTATGTAATTCTTGTCTTGTAGTGGATTATCCAACAAATGAGTTGAGCTCCTTCTAATCAAGTTATAAAAATAATCAGATATATCAATATCAAAATTCATTGAATGACGAAGGTTGATTGAGATCAAATTCTGCCCTGTTTCAAATCTCCGTAAAACATCATTGGCTGAATCAAAGTAAAAACAAAGTAGTAACAAGCATCCATATTATGTGAATATTCCTTATTTAAAAAAATAACATACTTTCAAGCTTGGCTCTAGACACAACTGAATGATGATGCATACACCTTTCATCGAAAATAATCAAGAACCACACAGTTCATTTTTGAGTAGGCTCACAAGGTAAAAGGCCCTGGTAAAAGTTTGAACCGCAAAAGTAATGCAAGTAAAACATAACACAAACTACAAAAAAAAATTTAAATAATACAAAATTACCAAAAATATAAAAAAAATTTTTAAAAAATGACAAAAAAATAAAAATGACAAAAACAATAAAAAATTATACAAAAGAAAAAAAATGAGAATTACCAAAAAATTATAAAAAATAAAAAAAAACAGAAAAAATAATAAATGACAAGTAATTAAAAATAATATGAAAAAAAAAATTTTTTTAAATGACAAAAAAATAAAAATGAGAAAAACAATAAAAAATTATACAAAAGAAAAAAGAAAAAATGAAAAAAATGGGAATTGCCAAAAAAATTTAAAATTATAAAATTAAAAAATTTTTAAAAAAACAGAAAAATAATAATAAATGACAAATAATTAAAAGTAATATGAAAATAACAAAAAATTTAAAAAAATGACAAAAAAATAAAAATGACAAAAACAAATTATACAAAAGAAAAAAGAAAAAATGAAAAAAATGAGAATTGCCAAAAAAATTAAAATTAAAAAATTTAAAAAAACAAGAAAAATAATAATAAATGACAAGTAATTAAAAGTAATATGAAAATAACAATGGAATGTTTGTGTTACCATAAACTGAAATGAAACTATATTTTGCAACAGTTCCCCCTCGACGTCTTGTTCCAACACAGCTGTAATTTCCACTGTCGTTAACACTCGCTTTGTGAATATGTACAGTATCTTTCCATAGACCCTGTGTTTGTTCCACACTACGATTCATATAGCTTGGCAATGCTCTTTCATTCTTCAACCAAACAGTTTTTTCAAAAAAATTAAATTGTGCCATGCACTCCATATGTAATGTTTGATTTTCGTTTATTTTGGGATTCAATGGGATTATCTTGAACTGCAAAGGCGGGTTCTCTGAAATAAGATATGAGGTGAATTTATTACCACTTTGTAATGATTATATTTTACCAATTATGATAAAAAGCACGCATATGTCGGCAATTATGATTATCATGAATATTAGTAATTCACCATTATCAGTAAGCATAAGTTACCAATTCACGACTACGTATATTAAAGCATATGTTATCACCTTCTGCTTCTACGCATGCATATATCATTTGATGAATAATCACTAAAATAATTTTAATTTGCATAAATTACAACGGTCACTGATAGCAAACAATGTTTATTCTTTTTACTTTTTGTCACGTACCGATGATATATCAATTCATTAAAGCGCAGAGATGAAAAGGAATATTATTAACATTATATGACAACCATATGGATAGCTCGCACTATTTCCGATAATATATTCAAAATTACAGTCGCCCTAGCTAATATAATAGCAATGTAGATTGCACGTAAGTCTTCCGTCGATAACATAGACGTAAAGATAAAAATAACTGTCTCCTTAACCCTTATTTCCTCTCTCTTATACTACGGATGAATGTTTTGAGTGTAAGGTGAATTCTCATCCCTTGCTCGAAGACCAATCAATATTGTTAAATCCTCCTGTTTATTGAAATACTGGTGCAGTTTATTTCTCTCGCGATAAAATATGATTCAACCGTCCGACACCAACGTTATGTTGTTAATAATTCTCAAAGCCAGCAACTCTGATCATTCTTTCGAAACAGTTATATCACTATTTATGTCATTTAATTGATTTTAAGACATATTCAAATTCTATCAGTAAGTTTCATTCTTTATATTCCGACATATGTTTCATAAATTGCCTTATATGTATATCAATTGTTCTTCCTGATCACTAATATTGTGGTAAAATGCACGTGCTCCAAATTTACAAAAGTTTACAAGTATGACTATATCTTTTCTCATTCATGTAAAAATAATCTAATGACAGATCAAGGCTTGGCATAACACAGCAACACTTTCATACATCCAGCAGTATTTTTGTCATTCAGAAGGAAATAGTAATGGCCAGGGGGTATTATTCCAAGAGTTTCAATCATCTCCATAGATGCTCCCTTCGGGTTATGGAACAATGAATTCATAGGTGTCTACGACTTCCAACGTCGATTAACAAAGGTCAAAAGTTACAAGGTCGATTAACAAAGGTCAAAAGTTACAAGGTCGATTAACAAAGGTCAAAGTTACAAGGTCGATTAACAAAGATCAAAAGTTACAAGGTCAAAAAAGCTGGAAAAATATGGGAAAAATATATGGAAAAGTTGGGTTTTTTGAGAAAAAAGATGAGAAAAACTACATTAGATCCTTCAAGAACAAAATCTAGCAAAAATGACAACTTCTGAAAACAATGACTTGAGAATTCGAAAATATCTGAAGACATCTTTTAAAATTAATACGCTTGCTTTTTCAACAGAGTCCTTAAAAATGTAATATCCTTGCGAAATTCTACTCATTCGGCAATGATTTCAGTGACGAAGGGAAGCGTAAAGTGATTATTTCAAATTACCTTGAAGTTTAAAATTCTTAAATTTTGAAGGCCACTCTAACTCAANAAGTTACAAGGTCAAAAAAGCTGGAAAAATATGGGAAAAATATATGGAAAAGTTGGGTTTTTTGAGAAAAAAGATGAGAAAAACTACATTAGATCCTTCAAGAACAAAATCTAGCAAAAATGACAACTTCTGAAAACAATGACTTGAGAATTCGAAAATATCTGAAGACATCTTTTAAAATTAATACGCTTGCTTTTTCAACAGAGTCCTTAAAAATGTAATATCCTTGCGAAATTCTACTCATTCGGCAATGATTTCAGTGACGAAGGGAAGCGTAAAGTGATTATTTCAAATTACCTTGAAGTTTAAAATTCTTAAATTTTGAAGGCCACTCTAACTCAAATTGAACGCTAGTGTAAAAGTTAACAATGAGATCATGACTCAAATTGAGTCATGACCTCATCGCCAATTAGTTGCTGTTGCTGTTCTTTCTGTTAGCGGCGGTTTTGAAACCATTCTCAAATACACTCCATAAACTCCATTCAGTTATAACGCTACATCCAAATGATGGCTCACTATTTTACAAAGATGTCAAAAATACTCAACTCACCTATTCTTCTCAAGCTGAGGGTAAAATTATCGATAGACAATGTATTATTCGCAATACATCGGTAGAAAGCAGATTGTGTATTCCCTTCTACACTCAAGACGCTCTGTTTTGTTGGTGTGGATTGTTCTGGTGACACCTACAAAATAATCATTGTGGTTAAATGCTTAGCACCACTACTAAACGACAGGAACCTTTGCTCTACACAACGAAAAGTAAGTAATATTTAATTTAAAAAGCGACCAATGGGATCCACCAGTCTATACTAAGACCTTCTATATATATTTCTTTTAGAAATTTCACCCAATTGAAAATCATGATAGCAGTGGGGTAAAATGAGTCATATGTAATATCATCAGCCCTCCCCAAAATGGACTTGAGCAGCAATGCTTAACTGTTGTAGCCACTGGATCAAGGCACTGAAATCACTGTTAAAATTCAACTCGTTGCATTTTTTTTCACTGACTCGCCCAGCACTCTCATAAACATTTCATCAAACATTTTTTCATCAATAACCTACCAACAACTCTTTAATTTCAATAATTGGGATAGTACAGTAAATAAACAATGCATCAAGCAGGATATCGAAATGATACGCTGGTGTGCAAAAATGGTGAGGATTCTATTATTATCATGCAACAGCTGCAACAAAATACTAGAATGGAAGACAGCTATACATGAAAGTTACAAGACCAGAACTGTTTGGTAAGTAGATCATTCTTCAGAAATCAACGAGGTATAAAAATACTATAGTTATAGTTTAGCTACTATAAAAATATCGTATTACTGCAAATACATATTAGATATTATCAAAAATACATATAGAAACATAAAAAATATATAAATACAAAAATAAAAACAAATTCAAATATATAATATATAAATAATATATAAATATATAATACAATAACAACCATGAATATGTCGCAAATGGAAGAAGCGATCGAGTGGAACACACTGGGTTACACAAGTTACTTGGTTAGAGTCATTGCGCTCAGAGCTCAGTTGGTAAAGAAGATTTTCATTGAAGTCATAGGCACTGGTTCAAACCCGATTCGATGCAGCTTTTATTCTCCAATTGTAGAATTAGAAATCCTCTCCCTCAACTTTATTTTCTGAGATTAAGATACTACGGGCGGTTATCGAACCAACCAGCAACAAATACCCACTATTACAGAAAAACATTTTTGTTTATTAGATAAGGCTTCTCAAGCACCCTTTTGGACTATATTTTTGGTATTGCAGACGGTTATCGAAACAGCCACTGAAAAAAAACAACACACTTACAGATACTGATTTGTCTGACTTGGGTATGGCTTGCCAAGCATCCTTTTTGGGTATACAGTTCTCTTCGGCACTGCACGGATACGGTTGATAATACCATGTTATCCTTGGTAACGGGTTGCCCTTTCTTAAAATACAGTAAATATCAACAGGTTGAGATAGACCGGACAAAACTTTATTTCCTGCTTTCTCAAGAGCAACTGGTCCTAAAACAAAAAATAAGCAAATACACCATTAGCTATACTTGTCACTAGCATAACTAGGTGAAAATATACTTACTAGACAACAATGGGTTTGTTGTGCTTATAAACATTAAATCGCTTTTTACTCGTGTACCATTGGTTATCAAACGGAAATTGGAAGTCAGTGGATCGTCTAAATTAAACCCCGCATTTCAAAAACCTTGAAAGGAGTGTAAAAATACACACTCTTATTCCTATTCATGAGTGCTGTACCTAATGTGTAACGTCAGGTATCAGTCGCACGAATTTTGTCTGGTCACAGCCACATTCCCTACATTCTTCCCGTTAACTGCTCTTTAATCCATATACTTTGACACAACATCAACTCACTCACTCATTCAATCTCTCTGTCTGTCTCTGTCCTCTGTCCCTGTCTCTGTCTGTCTGTCAGTCTAAATTAAACCCCGCATTTCAAAAACCTTGAAAGGAGTGTAAAAATACACACTCTTATTCCTATTCATGAGTGCTGTACCTAATGTGTAACGTCAGGTATCAGTCGCACGAATTTTGTCTGGTCACAGCCACATTCCCTACATTCTTCCCGTTAACTGCTCTTTAATCCATATACTTTGACACAACATCAACTCACTCACTCATTCAATCTCTCTGTCTGTCTCTGTCTCTCTGTCTCTGTCCTCTGTCCCTGTCTGTCTGTCTGTCTGTCTGTCTCTCTGTCTCTGTCTCTGTCTCTGTCTCTGTCTCTCTTGGGCTTACAGTTAACGGGGAAAAGTTATTACAGAACACCACAACGATACCCCCTCAAATACGTTGTGTAGATGTCAAAGCTTCACGTTTGGTAACATACCTTTGGCTACGAGATCTGTACGTTCTCCCTTTGACACGTTCCATAAAAACAAGCAAATAACCCATACATAGCAATTTGTAAAATAATAATTCTTAAAGCTGAATCCTTACACACTAGATTAAATGCGTTTTCTTTATGTGACGTACATCAGAGAACAGTTTTTATCGGATCAATTAGCTTTTTAATTGTTCTATCTAAAAGCGCATCGATTTTAAAGGAGCTTATTTAATTGTCAAAACTACACAAGGCGTATTTATTTTAGAGTGTTACGTCACAAATGCGGCGTTTAGTTTGATATATTCAATGATGCAGTGTCTTTTTTTTATGGTTAACTCTAAATGCATGCCTTCTTTTCATTTTTACCAGTACGGCGTTTATTAGTGCGGCGATTACCGGGGGCCATCGCTTAAGAGGAAAAATTTCTATAATAAAGATGTCAAACCACATCCTGCATATTGTAAAGAATACTCTTCCTGTAGCTGTCACTAGAAGTGATAGTATGGGAAGCTTTCCATTACTGTACAAACTATAGTTGCACCTACAATGACGTAATAGCAAACGTATGGCTGATTAGCCAACCAAAGGAACTGTTGTAACTCTTTAAACGGATTAATTGCTAAAAATTGCCAATACTGTAATTACTAATCGATTTTGATCAGAAACGCAGATTTACTCTCCTGTACGTACAATATCGGATGAATTAAGTCCCTCGACTTCATTTACTCTGAGAGACAAAGGCCAACTGGTGATCGAAAATATCAAACCAACCCTTTCCTTTAAATTGCCCTCCACTCTGGGACCAGACCATACGATACGACCTTTAAAGCAATATCACGTTCCTCAATAACCGCGTTTAAAATGTCGAATCCAAAAAATAGATTTATGCGTCGATGATGTTTACAACCCCCACCCTACCAAAAAAAATACCGAATTTTTAGCAGCAGCAAAAAAGTCTACACCTTTCAGTAGAAGAAGATTTACAAGTACTTTTCTGTTGAATAACTGTTTGTTTTTTGATTACCACATGTTTACCTGTGCTTACAAATAAACAAACTACTTGGTTCCAAAGGTGCGGCACCGTGCTTTAATGGCTAGTTCAGGTGCACTGTAACCAAGTGGTTTCGGGATCGATTCCTCAAATAAGTAAAAATAGTTGGGCACTTGATAAAAAAAACCCATTGGTGGGAGTCAGGAAGGGCATTCGCCCAAGAAATACCACACTGCCACAACAAAATACCTCCGGAAGCCCATCGTTTGAGTCCAGTTACTGGGGAAAATGATGTCAAAAACCAAAGAAAAACCCTTTGCTCTAAAGAAAAGCAAAGATAGCAACGACGGCTATAAATAATCGCACACTGATAATAGATCTTTATCTGCTTGTGAGACTAAAATAAGTTATTTCAAAATTTGAAGGGTACAGAGTTATAAGGTGCTTTGGTACTCACCAATTACTTCAACATGAACGCTAACATTTGCACTTCCCGCGATATTCTCTGCGTGGCAGGTATATACACCATCATCTGTATAAATCGGATTAAAAACCTCAAGGAAACAAGAGGTGGTACTTCGATCAGGGCAATCGGCTACTACTTTATTTTTGAAGTACCAAGCTCTCTTTGGCTTCGGTGAGCCAGTGACATGGCACGTAGACAAAATTGGGCCTTTGCCTTCTCTTACAACTATTGTTGATAAAGTACTGAGGCGAACTGTCGGTGCTGCTACAGCTAATGCGAAAAATAAAAGGAAATTCTTTTAATTACTGCATGCTTGGATATGAGAGAAACAGCTTTTATTTTATTTATTTCAAGAGCAAAAAAACCCGGAATAACGCCAACTTCAACCAATGCCTAAATTTGCCGGTGTTACTTCGTATTACAAAACTGTCATCTATAAACTAAACAACTCACCCCTGTCAGTTGTCTCCTTGTTTTTTCGTCCGGCAAAGTTAGAAAGATCCACAGAAGGAGAGATAAAAATTGGCAGGTATATTGGAAGTAAGAACAAACGAGAGAGGGGCGGAGAACAAACCAGAAAAGAGAGAAAGAGCGAGACGCGCGCACACACACACACACAAACACAAACACACACAACATGCAAACTGGTGAGCAAACAACAAACAACAAACAACAACAACCATACTAAGAGACAGACACATATACTAGGGCTGGCAGACAGTGAGGCTTAACGGCAGGCAAAAGGGCAGGTTTATGGGCAGGCTTAAGCGCAGGCAGAATATCAGGCAGGAGGGAGAGCGGGATTGATGTTCACATAGATTAATTCCAATAATATGTCATGAATATCCAAAGAAATATTCTTTCAGTTTTGTGTCCTTCATGACCTGTCAGCATAATCACAGTAAAAGCTAATCAGGTCCTAGCCTCAAAAATTTATTTTTACTTTCCAAAATAAGAAACAAGGAGTACACATGTGTCAACGGGTTGTTATCAAAATATCAGCAGTACACAACTACATACATATCAACTTTGGCATAATTTGCTAAAGAAGAATCCTTTCCAAGGCATGCGTACCTTGAATGAAACTTAAACTGTAACAATGAAAACAGAACGAATTTGTTGTCAAATTCCCATTATCATCAATATTATTTTTATTAATCTTAATAATAAACAATAATAATAAAAATAATAGTAAAAGTAATAGTAATAGTAGTGGTAATAGTAATGGTAATAGTAATAGTGATATTAATAGTGATAGTAACAGAGATAGTAATAGTAATAGTAAGAGATAGTAATAGATAGTAATAGTAATAGTAATGGTAATAGTAATAGTAATACTAATAATAATAGTAATAGTAATAGTAACAGTAATTGTAATAGTAATAGTAATAGTAATAGTAATAGTAACTGATGTAAGCGTTCCTAGTGAAAAGAGCATCCCAGTTAAGGACTTTCAAAATTTAAGAAAGTACAAGGACCTTGAAATAGATAGAGAACAAATATGCAACCTCAAAACCACAACAGTACCGGTTATTGTTGGAGCATTATTAATGCTTAAAAAGGGAGCACAAAAACATTAAGATGAGATACCTGGAAAATTCTAAATGGCAACAAGTTCAAAAAACAGTCCTGACCAGTACTGCTCACATTCTCCGGAAGACTCCGTTTTAACAAATCCATTTAATATATATATATTACGCTCCCTTACGAATGTTTGGTTGAGCACTCTATCTGAGATGGGAACCTGTCGTTTGCGTAATGCGGAGCTCACTGCGCATGTGTAGTTTGAGCACTCTGACAGGATCCCACAATAACTTATTAAGCTGTGTTTGCTCCGGCAACATAGCCAGAGAGTTATGTCTCAGAAACTCTGTGCTGCACTGATGAACCCACAAAGGGCGAAACAGTACTGTCTGTAGATTGAGTATATATATATATAAACCCCTAAATGCTTGTAATCGTCATTATTGTTCCTGTTTTGGTATTCCAACCCTTTATTTCCCCTGGCTCACTGGGGTGACCTGGTGAGTAATTGTAAAACAACAACAACAACGAAACAAAAGAATAATAATGAGATAACTGTATGCAAGTTGTTCAAACAAAGTAAAGATTAATGGATGGAACAACCAGGAAAGTGAGAAGTGAGCAGGGCATATAGCTTCTTCCTAGATGATCTGAAATAATACCAAGATAAGTATAAATTCTAAAAAGTCATGAACGAAACCACTGTCCTAGCATGATACCGAGTGCTACGGAGTGTCAAAAGGTAAAATGTCTACCTGTTCTTGACGAGCGTAAGGAGACAATGAATCCCGACGTAAACGAAAGCTTCACATTCCTAGGGTAGAGTAGGCTGATGGAATAAATACCAAAGATGAATTCGAACGGATTAAAAGCGATGCCGAAAAATCGGCCAGGATGCTACCACTAGCGGAACTGTATGACCGAAATCTTATTTCTGCAAACATAATGCCAGTTGAGGAGCAGCGGCTTAATGGTAAGTGCAACTGCACCGGTTTATTTAGAGGTGATCAGCTGGAAAGAATGTGAATTGAAACGAATAAACAGAAAGT